>ML136855.1:0-24256 GCA_003999625.1 Oryzias javanicus
AAAGTCATATAAAGCATGGTGTTTTTGCGGCAAAAAAAAATAATGCATGTTGTTTTTTTTTTCAGCAATAAAAGTCATATTAAAGTATGTTTTTTTTTGGGAGGGGGGCATAAAATATTACTGAAAGCATGTTGATTTTTTCAAGGCAAAAAAGTCAAACTAATGCATGTTGATTTTTTTTGACAAAAAAAGTTCTACTATAGCATTTTGATTTTTTAAGGCACAAAAGTCATACTAAAGCATGTTGATTTTTTTAAGGCAAAAAAAAAAAACTTAAGTATGTTGATTATCTGAAGGAAAAAAGTCATACAATAGCATGTTGATTTTTCAGGCAAAAAAGTTATACTAAGTATGTAATATTTTTGAGGCAAAATTATACTTTAGCATGTTGATTTTTTTAGACAAAAAAAAGTTTACTATAGTTTTGATTTTTTTAAGGCAAAAAGTCTACTAAAGCATGTTGATTTTTTTGGCAAAAAAAACTTAGTATGTTGATTTTTTTGAAGAAAAAAAGTCATACAATAGCATGTTGATTTTTTCAGGCAAAAAAAGTTATACTAAAGTATGTATATTTTTGAGGCAAAAAAAGTTATACTTTAGCATGTTGATTTTTTTAGACAAAAAAAGTTCTACTATAGTTTTGATTTTTAAGGCAAAAAAAATACTTAAGTATGTTGATTTTCTGAAGAAAAAAGTCATACAATAGCATGTTGATTTTTTCAGGCAAAAAAAGTTATACTAAAGTATGTATATTTTTGAGGCAAAAAAAGTTATACTTTAGCATGTTGATTTTTTTTGACAAAAAAGTTATACTTTAGCATGTTGATTTTTTTGGGCTAAAAAAGTCATACTAATGTATTTTGATTTTTTGATGAAAAAACGTACACTATAGCATGCTGATTTTTTTGGGCAAAAAGGTCATACTATAGCTTGTTGATTTTTTTGATGAAGAAAAATCATACTATAGAGTATCTATTTCTGATGAAAAAAAGTCATACTATAGAATGTTTATTTTTTTAGGGAAAAAAGGCATACTAAAGTATGTTGCTTTTTTGATGAATAAAATCATACTTTAGCATTTTGATTTTTTTAGGCAAAAAAAGTGATACTATAGCATGTTTTTTTTGATGAAGAAATGTCATACCATATAGCATGTTTATTTTTTTTAGGCAATAAAGGTCATACTAAAGCATGGTGATTTTTTCGGCAAAAAAAGTCAACTAATGCATGTTGTTTTTTTTCAGGCAATAAAAGTAATATTAAAGTATGTTTTTTTTTTGGAGGGGGGCATAAAAATATCATACTGAAGCATGTTGATTTTTTTTCGGCAAAAAAAAAGTCAAACTAATGCATGTTTGATTTTTTTGACAAAAAAAGTTCTACTATAGCATTTTGGATTTTTTTAAGGCAAAAAAAAAATACTTAGTATGTTGATTTTCTGAAGAAAAAAAGTCATACAATAGCATGTTGATTTTTTCAGGCAAAAAAGTTATACTAAAGTATGTATATTTTTGAGGCAAAAAAGTTATACTTTTAGCATGTTGATTTTTTTAGACAAAAAAGTTCTACTATAGCATTTTTGATTTTTTTAAGGCAAAAAAAAAATACTTAAGTATTTTGATTTTCTGAAGAAAAAAAAGTCATACAATAGCATGTTTGATTTTTTCAGGCAAAAAAAGTTATACTAAAGTATGTATATTTTTGAGGCAAAAAAAGTTATACTTTAGCATGTTGATTTTTTTTGACAAAAAAGTTATACTTTAGCATGTTGATTTTTTTGGGCTAAAAAAGTCATACTAATGTATTTTGATTTTTGATGAAAAAACGTACCTATAGCATGCTGATTTTTTTGGGCAAAAAGGTCATACTATAGCTTGTTGATTTTTTGATGAAGAAAAATCATACTATAGAGTATCTATTTCTGATGAAAAAAGTCATACTATAGAATGTTTATTTTTTTTAGGGAAAAAAGGCATACTAAAGTATGTTGCTTTTTTGATGAATAAAATCATACTTTAGCATTTTGATTTTTTTAGGCAAAAAAAGTGATACTATAGCATGTTTTTTTTTGATGAAGAAAAATCATACTATGGCATGTTGATTTTTTGATGAAAAAATGTCATACCATATAGCATGTTTATTTTTTTAGGCAATAAAAGTCATACTAAAGCATGGTGATTTTTTCGGCAAAAAAAGTCAAACTAATGCATGTTGTTTTTTTTCAGCAATAAAAGTCATATTAAAGTATGTTTTTTTTTTTTTGGGAGGGGGGCATAAAATATCATACTGAAGCATGTTGATTTTTTTTCAGCAAAAAAAAAAGTCAAACTAATGCATGTTGATTTTTTTTGACAAAAAAAGTTCTACTATAGCATTTTGATTTTTTTAAGGCAAAAAAAGTCATACTAAAGCATGTTGATTTTTTTAAGGCAAAAAAAAAATACGTATGTTGATTTTCTGAAGAAAAAAAGTCATACAATAGCATGTTGATTTTTTCAGGCAAAAAAAGTTATACTAAAGTATGTATATTTTTGAGGCAAAAAGTTATACTTTAGCATGTTGATTTTTTTAGACAAAAAAAGTTCTACTATAGCATTTTGATTTTTTTAAGGCAAAAAAAGTCCTACTAAAGCTTGTTTGATTTTTTTAAGGCAAAAAAAAAAAACTTAAGTATGTTGATTTTTTTGAAGAAAAAAAGTCATACAATACATGTTGATTTTTTCAGGCAAAAAAAGTTTTACTAATGTATTTTTGATTTTTTGATGAAAAAAACTAACACTATAGCATGCTGATTTTTTGGGCAAAAAGGTATACTATAGCTTGTTGATTTTTTGATTAAGAAAAATCATACTATATTGAGCAGGGGTCTCAAACTCAATTCAGCCGGGGGCCGCTGGAGGCAGAGTCTGGGTGAGGCCGGCCGCATCAGGATTTCCACAAGCAAATCGCTGATAAAAAATTCCAATGTTCTCAAATATCTTTATTTTTAACACAAAATAATGAATGAATTAAATTAATTTTAAAAAATGAATCAGAAAATCAATTTTTATTAATTAAAATAATAACAATGACCATACAGCAGACACAGACGACTGAAACTACATATTGACTGACTGATCAGTGTTTCTCAAATGGTGGGGCGCGCCCCCTGGGGGGAATGCGAATAAAAACATGTTTACATTAGAGATGAATATTGTGCATAATCCTACATAGTAGTTGATAATAAATTCAATATAGGCAAAACAACCTAAAACTCAATTTACAGTTAGCCAATGCGAAAGAATTGAATCTCTGAGAAAAGACAGAATCCTAGCACTACTGTGGAGAGAAACATGGACAGATTGTTTCTACTTTGTCTGGAAGTTTTGGAGGTATTCTAAAAAAACAAAAAAAGAGAACAATTAATAAAACTGATTATTTAGAAGTTTTTTATTATTATTTATTATTCTTTAATAATAATGAAAGTATGATATTTTGAGGATATATACGTTCAATTTGAGCAAATTAACGTATACTAATGATGCTTGCAGCTGAGGGGGGGGGTGTCTAAGAGAAAATACCTGAGAAAAACTAGACAAGAGAAAACTATTTTTATTCAGTTTCAAATGTTGTATTTACAGAACCTCCTTCATCTCTGATCTAAGAGCAGCGCGCTCACTGAAAGCTCAATGCGTTGCTACGCAAGTTTTTTAATCTGGTCTCAAGCTCTGCGCACAAATCGTGCACGCACTGAGCGCGCGCTGAGTCTTCAACTCGGTTCAATATTTCACGCACAGTAGCAGCAGCGTTAATGAACGGTAAAAAAAAAAAAAAAAAAAAAACACATAGAACAAGAATCCTCTCTACTGCTGCGTGCGTGACCGCGCTGCTCGGGTATGGATACACCTGCTGAGCGTGCGTTCATAACCCGCGCAGACATGCGGCCGTGTGAAAACACCTTTGAAGATTCTGCTCGCTCGCGGGCATCACTCACGCACGCGGAAGTAGTCAGTCTCTCTTGCGAGGACTTTTTCTGATTTTGGAGGAGGAAAAAGCGATCGCGAGGGTCTGATTTGTCCGGAATATTTGATGCGTGCGCGGAATTGTCGCGTGGAACACGCTTTTTGACAAGCGGCAGACTGTGTTCACGTGTTGTCACGTGGCGAAAGAGGAGCGGGGCCGCGAATCCCGTTCAGTGAGAAAGCACTTCCAGCAGCTTCATGGCTCCTCCTCCGCCCAGCTGATTGGAGGAATGAATTAAAGAGTGAGGAGGCTCGGACAGCCCGCCAATGTCCCGCCCTCCAGAGCCATATACCTTACCATGATTGGTTCGTTCAGCTCTGGACACAACAACTGTCATTCATCTCAGCCTTGCGGGCCGCACTAACAGTAATCTTTCATATGAAGACGGGGGCCGCAAATTATCATCCCGCGGGCCGCAGATTGCCCGCGGGCCGCGAGTTTGAGACCCCTGCTATAGAGTATCTATTTCTGATGAAAAAAAGTCATACTATAGAATGTTTATTTTTTTAGGGAAAAAAGGCATACTAAAGTATGTTGCTTTTTTGATGAATAAAATCATACTTTAGCATTTTGATTTTTTAGGCAAAAAAGTGATACTATAGCATGTTTTTTTTTGATGAAGAAAAATCATACTATGGCATGTTGATTTTTTGATGAAAAAATGTCATACTATATAGCATGTTTATTTTTTTAGGCAATAAAAGTCATACTAAAGCATGGTGATTTTTTCGGCAAAAAAAAAACTAATGCATGTTGTTTTTTTTCAGCAATAAAAGTCATATTAAAGTATGTTTTTTTTGGGAGGGGGGCATAAAATATTACTGAAGCATGTTGATTTTTTTCAGCAAAAAAAGTCAAACTAATGCATGTTGATTTTTTTTAGACAAAAAAAGTTCTACTATAGCATTTTGATTTTTTTAAGGCAAAAAAAGTCATACTAAAGCATGTTGATTTTTTTAAGGCAAAAAAAGTCATACTAAAGCATGTTGATTTTTTTAAGGCAAAAAAAAAATACTTAAGTATGTTGATTTTCTGAAGAAAAAAGTCATACAATAGCATGTTGATTTTTTCAGGCAAAAAAGTTATACTAAAGTATGTATATTTTTGAGGCAAAAAAAGTTATACTTTAGCATGTTGATTTTTTAGACAAAAAAAGTTCTACTATAGCATTTTGATTTTTTTAAGGCAAAAGAAGTCATACTAAAGCATGTTGATTTTTTTAAGGCAAAAAACTTAAGTATGTTGATTTTTTTTGAAGAAAAAATCATACAATAGCATGTTGATTTTTTCAGGCAAAAAAGTTATACTAAAGTATGTATATTTTTGAGGCAAAAAAAGTTATACTTTAGCATGTTGATTTTTTTAGACAAAAAAAGTTATACTTTAGCATGTTGATTTTTTGGGCTAAAAAAGTCATACTAATGTATTTTGATTTTTTGATGAAAAAACGTACACTATAGCATGCTGATTTTTTTGGGCAAAAAGGTCATACTATAGCTGGTTGATTTTTTGATGAAGAAAATCATACTATAGAGTATCTATTTCTGATGAAAAAAAGTCATACTATAGAATGTTTATTTTTTTAGGGAAAAAAGGCATACTAAAGTATGTTGCTTTTTTGATGAATAAAATCATACTTTAGCATTTTGATTTTTTTAGGCAAAAAAAGTGATACTATAGCATGTTTTTTTTTGATGAAGAAAAATCATACTATGGCATGTTGATTTTTGATGAAAAAATGTCATACTATATAGCATGTTTATTTTTTTAGGCAATAAAAGTCATACTAAAGCATGGTGATTTTTTTCGGCAAAAAAAGTCAAACTAATGCATGTTGTTTTTTTTCAGCAATAAAAGTCATATTAAAGTATGTTTTTTTTTGGGAGGGGGGCATAAAATATCATACTGAAGCATGTTGATTTTTTTTTCAGCAAAAAAAAAGTCAAACTAATGCATGTTGATTTTTTTTTGACAAAAAAAGTTCTACTATAGCATTTTGATTTTTTTAAGGCAAAAAAAGTCATACTAAAGCATGTTGATTTTTTAAGGCAAAAAAAAAAATACGTATGTTGATTTTCTGAAGAAAAAAAGTCATACAATAGCATGTTGATTTTTTCAAGGCAAAAAAAGTTATACTAAAGTATGTATATTTTTGAGGCAAAAAAAGTTATACTTTAGCATGTTGATTTTTTAGACAAAAAAAGTTCTACTATAGCATTTTGATTTTTTTAAGGCAAAAAAAGTCCTACTAAAGCATGTTGATTTTTTTTAAGGCAAAAAAAAAAAAACTTAAGTATGTTGATTTTTTGAAGAAAAAAAGTCATACAATAGCATGTTGATTTTTTCAGGCAAAAAAAGTTATACTAATGTATGTTATATTTTTGAGGCAAAAAAGTTATACTTTAGCATGTTGATTTTTTTTAGACAAAAAAAGTTTTACTACTATAGCATTTTGATTTTTTATAGGCAAAAAAGTCATACTAAAGCATGTTTGATTTTTTAAGGCAAAAAAAAAAAACTTAAGTATGTTTGATTTTTTTGAGAAAAAAAAGTCATACAATAGCATGTTGATTTTTTCAGGCAAAAAAGTTATACTAAGTATTTTAATATTTTTGAGGCAAAAAAAGTTATACTTTAGCATGTTGATTTTTTTTTGACAAAAAAAGTTATACTTTAGCATGTTGATTTTTTTGGGCTAAAAAAGTCATACTAATGTATTTTGATTTTTTGATGAAAAAACGTACACTATAGCATGCTGATTTTTTTGGGCAAAAAGGTCATACTAAAGCTTGTTGATTTTTTGATGAAGAAAAATCATACTATAGAGTATCTATTTCTGATGAAAAAAAGTCATACTATAGAATGTTTATTTTTTTAGGGAAAAAAGGCATACTAAAGTATGTTGCTTTTTTGATGAATAAAATCATACTTTAGCATTTTTGATTTTTTTAGGCAAAAAAAGTGATACTATAGCATGTTTTTTTTTGATGAAGAAAAATCATACTATGGCATGTTTGATTTTTTTAGATGAAAAATGTCATACTATATAGCATGTTTTTTTTTTAGGCAATAAAGTCATACTAAGCATGGTGATTTTTTTCGGCAAAAAAAGTAAACTAATGCATGTTGTTTTTTTTCAGCAATAAAAAGTCATATTAAAGTATGTTTTTTTTTTTGGGAGGGGGGCATAAAAATCATACTGAAGCATGTTGATTTTTTTTCAGCAAAAAAAAGGCAAACTAATGCATGTTGATTTTTTTAGACAAAAAAAGTTTATACTATAGCATTTTGATTTTTTAAGGCAAAAAAAGTCATACTAAAGCATGTTTATTTTTTTAAGCAAAAAAGTCATACTAAAGCATGTTGATTTTTTTAAGGCAAAAAAAAAACTTAAGTATGTTGATTTTCTGAAGAAAAAAGTCATACAATAGCATGTTGATTTTTTCAGGCAAAAAAAGTTATACTAAAGTATGTATATTTTTGAGGCAAAAAAAGTTATACTTTAGCATGTTGATTTTTTTAGACAAAAAAAGTTCTACTATAGCATTTTGATTTTTTTAAGGCAAAGAAGTCATACTAAAGCATGTTGATTTTTTTTAAGGCAAAAAAAAAAAACTTAAGTATGTTGATTTTTTTGAAGAAAAAAAGTCATACAATAGCATGTTGATTTTTTCAGGCAAAAAAAGTTATACTAAAGTATGTATATTTTTGAGGCAAAAAAATTATACTTTAGCATGTTGATTTTTTTAGACAAAAAAAGTTATACTTTAGCATGTTGATTTTTTGGGCTAAAAAAGTCATACTAATGTATTTTGATATTTTGATGAAAAAACGTACACTATAGCATGCTGATTTTTTTGGGCAAAAAGGTCATACTATAGCTTGTTGATTTTTTGATGAAAAAAAGTCATACTATAGAATGTTTATTTTTTTAGGGAAAAAAGGCATACTAAAGTATGTTGCTTTTTTGATGAATAAAATCATACTTTAGCATTTTGATTTTTTTAGGCAAAAAAGTGATACTATAGCATGTTTTTTTTTTGATGAAGAAAATCATACTATGGCATGTTGATTTTTGATGAAAAATGTCATACTATATAGCATGTTTATTTTTTTAGGCAATAAAAGTCAAACTAATGCATGTTGTTTTTTTTCAGCAATAAAAGTCATATTAAAGTGTGTTTTTTTTGGGAGGGGGGCATAAAATATCATACTGAAGCATGTTGATTTTTTTTCAGCAAAAAAAAAATCAAACTAATGCATGTTGATTTTTTTGACAAAAAAAGTTCTACTATAGCATTTTGATTTTTTTAAGGCAAAAAAAGTCATACTAAAGCATGTTGATTTTTTTAAGGCAAAAAAAAAAATACGTATGTTGATTTTCTGAAGAAAAAAAGTCATACAATAGCATGTTGATTTTTTCAGGCAAAAAAGTTATACTAAAGTATGTATATTTTTGAGGCAAAAAAAGTTATACTTTAGCATGTTGATTTTTTTAGACAAAAAAAGTTCTACTATAGCATTTTGATTTTTTAAGGCAAAAAAAGTTCTACTACTAAGCATGTTGATTTTTTTAAGGCAAAAAAAAATAATTAGTATGTTGATTTTTTTGAAGAAAAAAAGTCATACAATAGCATGTTGATTTTTTCAGGCAAAAAAAGTTTTACTAATGTATTTTGATTTTTTGATGAAAAAACGTACACTATAGCATGCTGATTTTTTTGGGCAAAAGGTCATACTATAGCTTGTTGATTTTTTGATGAAAAAAAATCATACTATAGAGTATCTATTTCTGATGAAAAAAGTCATACTATAGAATGTTTATTTTTTTAGGGAAAAAAGGCATACTAAAGTATGTTGCTTTTTTGATGAATAAAAATCATACTTTAGCATTTTGATTTTTTTGAGGCAAAAAAAGTTATACTTTAGCATGTTTATTTTTTTAGGCAATAAAAGTCATACTAAAGCATGGTGATTTTTTCAGCAAAAAAAGTCAAACTAATGCATGTTTTTTTTTCAGCAATAAAAGTCATATTAAAGTATGTTTTTTTTTGGAGGGGGGCATAAAATATCATACTGAAGCATGTTGTTTTTTTTCAGCAATAAAAGTCACATTAAAGTATGTTTTTTTTTTGGGAGGGGGGCATAAAATATCATACTGAAGCATGTTGATTTTTTTTCAGCAAAAAAAAAGTCAAACTAATGCATGTTGATTTTTTTTGACAAAAAAAGTTCTACTATAGCATTTTGATTTTTTTAAGGCAAAAAAAGTCATACTAAAGCATGTTGATTTTTTTAAGGCAAAAAAAAAATACGTATGTTGATTTTCTGAAGAAAAGTCATACAATAGCATGTTGATTTTTTCAGGCAAAAAAAGTTATACTAAAGTATGTATATTTTTGAGGCAAAAAAAGTTATACTTTAGCATGTTGATTTTTTTAGACAAAAAAAGTTCTACTATAGCATTTTGATTTTTTTAAGGCAAAAAAAGTCCTACTAAAGCATGTTGATTTTTTTAAGGCAAAAAAAAAAAACTTAAGTATGTTGATTTTTTGAAGAAAAAAAGTCATACAATAGCATGTTGATTTTTTTCAGGCAAAAAAAGTTTTAAAATGTAAGTATTTGATTTTTTGATGAAAAACGTACACTATAGCATGCTGATTTTTTTGGGCAAAAAGGTCATACTATAGCTTGTTGATTTTTTGATTAAGAAAAATCATACTATAGAGCAGGGGTCTCAAACTCAATTCAGCCGGGGGCCGCTGGAGGCAGAGTCTGGGTGAGGCCGGGCCGCATCAGGATTTCCACAAGCAAATCGCTGATAAAAAATTCCAATGTTCTCAATATCTTTATTTTTAACACAAAATAATGAATGAATTAAATTAATTTTAAAAAATGAATCAGAAAATCAATTTTTATTAATTAAAATAATAACAATGACCATACAGCAGACACAGACGACTGAAACTACATATTGACTGACTGATCAGTGTTTCTCAAATGGTGGGGCGCGCCCCCTGGGGGGAATGCGAATAAAAACATGTTTACATTAGAGATGAATATTGTGCATAATCCTACATAGTAGTTGATAATAAATTCAATATAGCAAAAACAACCTAAACTCAATTTACAGTTAGCCAATTGCGAAAGAATTGAATCTCTGAGAAAAGACAGAATCCTAGCACTACTGTGGAGAGAAACATGGACAGATTGTTCTACTCTTGTCTGGAAGTTTTGGAGGTTTCTAAAAAAACAAAAAAAAGAGAACAATTAATAAAACTGAATTATTTAGAAGTTTTTATTATTATTTATTATTCTTTAATAATAATGAAAGTATGATATTTTGAGGATATATACGTTCAATTTGAGCAAATTAACGTATACTAATGATGCTTGCAGCTGAGGGGGGGGTGTCTAAGAGAAAATACCTGAGAAAACTAGACAAGAGAAAACTATTTTTATTCAGTTTCAAATGTCTGTATTTACAGAACCTCCTTCATCTCTGATCTAAGAGCAGCGCGCTCACTGAAAGCTCAATGCGTTGCTACGCAAGTTTTTAAAATCTGGTCTCAAGCTCTGCCGCAACCAAATCGTGCACGCACTGAGCGCGCCGCTGAGTCTTCAACTCGGTTCAATATTTCACGCCACAGTAGCAGCAGCGTTAATGAACGGTAAAAAAAAAAAAAAAAAAAAAAAACACCATAGAACAAGAATCCTCCTCTCTACTGCTGCTGTGCGTGACCGCGCTGCTCCGGTATGGATACCCACCTGCTGAGCGTGCGTTCATAAACCCGCGCAGACATGCGGCCGGTGTGAAAACACCTTTGAAGATTCTGCTCGCTCGCGGGCATCACTCACGCACGCGGAAGTAGTCAGTCTCTCTTGCGAGACTTTTTCTGATTTTGGAGAGGAAAAAGCGATCGCGAGGGTCTGATTTGTCCGGAATATTTGATGCGTGCGCGGAATTGTCGCGTGGAACACGCTTTTTGACAAGCGGCAGACTGTGTTCACGTGTTGTCACGTGGCGAAAGAGGAGCGGGGCCGCGATCCCGTTCAGTGAGAAAGCACTTCCAGCAGCTTCAAGGCTCCTCCTCCGCCCAGCTGATTGGAGGAATGAATTAAAGAGTGAGGAGGCTCGGACAGCCCGCCAATGTCCCGCCCTCCAGAGCCATATACCTTACCGTGATTGGTTCGTTCAGCTCTGGACACAACAACTGTCATTCATCTCAGCCTTGCGGGCCGACTAACAGTAATCTTTCATATGAAGAGGGGCCGCAAATTATCATCCCGCGGGCCGCAGATTGCCCCGCGGGCCGCGAGTTTGAGACCCCTGCTATAGAGTATCTATTTCTGATGAAAAAAAGTCATACTATAGAATGTTTATTTTTTTAGGGAAAAAAGGCATACTAAAGTATGTTGCTTTTTTGATGAATAAAAATCATACTTTAGCATTTTGATTTTTTAGGCAAAAAAGTGATACTATAGCATGTTTTTTTTGATGAAGAAAATCATACTATGGCATGTTGATTTTTTGATAAAAAATGTTCATACATATAGCATTGTTTATTTTTTTAGGGCAATAAAAGTCATACTAAAGCATGGTGATTTTTTCGGCAAAAAAAAAAAACTAATGCATGTTTTTTTTTCAGCAATAAAAGTCATATTAAAGTATGTTTTTTTTTGGGAGGGGGCATAAAATATTACTGAAGCATGTTGATTTTTTCAGCAAAAAAAAAGTCAAACTAATGCATGTATGATTTTTAGACAAAAAAAGTTCTACTATAGCATTTTGATTTTTTTAAGGCAAAAAAAGTCATACTAAAGCATGTTGATTTTTTAAGGCAAAAAAAGTCATACTAAAGCATGTTGATTTTTTTAAGGCAAAAAAAAAAATACTTAAAGTATGTTGATTTTTGAAGAAAAAAGTCATACTAATAGCATGTTGATTTTTCAGGCAAAAAAGTTTATACTAAAGTATGTATATTTTGAGCAAAAAAAAAGTTCTACTTTAGCATGTTTGATTTTTTTTAGGCAAAAAAAGTTCTACTATAGCATTTGATTTTTTAAGGAAAAAAAGTCATACTTAAAGGCATGTTTGATTTTTTTTAAGGCAAAAAAAAAAAAACTTAAGTATTTTGATTTTTTTGAAGAAAAAAGTCATACAATAGCATGTTGATTTTTTCAGGCAAAAAACTTATACTAAAGTTATGTATAGTTTTTGGAGGCATAAAAAAGTTATACTTTAAGCATGTTGAATTTTTGGGCTAAAAAAAGTCATACTAATGTAATTTTGATTTTTTGATGAAAAAAGATACTACCACTAGAGCATGCTGATTTTTTTGGCAAAAAGGTCATTACGTATAGGCTTTTGATTATTTTGATGAAGAAAAATCATTACTATAGAGTATCTATTTCTGATGAAAAAAAGTCATACTATAGAATGTTTATTTTTTTAGGAAAAAGGCATACTAAAGTATGTTGCTTTTTTGATGAATAAAATCATACTTTAGCATTTTGATTTTTTAGGCAAAAAAAGTGATACTATAATGTTTTTTTTTGATGAAGAAAAATCATACTATGGCATGTTTATTTTTTTGATGAAAAAATGTCATACTATATAGCATGTTTATTTTTTAGGCAATAAAAGTCATACTAAAGCATGGTGATTTTCGGCAAAAAAAGTCAAACTAATGCATGTTTTTTTTTCAGCAATAAAAAGTCATATTAAAGTATGTTTTTTTTTGGGAGGGGGGCATAAAAATCATACTGAAGCATGTTGATTTTTTTCGGCAAAAAAAAAGTCAAACTAATGCATGTTGATTTTTTTTTTGACAAAAAAAAGTTCTACTATAGCATTTTGATTTTTTTTAAGGCAAAAAAAAAAATACTCTAAGTATGTTGATTTTCTGAAGAAAAAAAAGTCATACAATAGCATGTTGATTTTCAGGCAAAAAAAGTCTATACTAAAAGTATGTATATTTTTGAGGCAAAAAAAGTTATACTTAGCATGTTATTTTTTAGACAAAAAAAGTTATACTATAGCATTTTGATTTTTTAAGGCAAAAAAAAAGTCATACTAAAGCATGTTTATTTTTTAGGCAAAAAAAGTCATACTAAAGCATGTTGATTTTTTTAAGGCAAAAAAAAAAACTTAAGTATGTTGATTTTCTGAAGAAAAAAAGTCATACAATAGCATGTTGATTTCAGGCAAAAAAAATTATACTAAAGTATGTATATTTTTGAGGCAAAAAAAGTTATACTTTAGCATGTTGATTTTTTTAGACAAAAAAGTTCTACTATAGCATTTGATTTTTTTAGCAAAAGAAGTCATACTAAAGCATGTTGATTTTTTTAAGGCAAAAAAAAAAACTTAAGTATGTTGATTTTTTTGAAGAAAAAAAGTCATACAATAGCATGTTGATTTTTTCAGGCAAAAAAAGTTATACTAAAGTATGTATATTTTTGAGGCAAAAAAAGTTTATACTTTAGCATGTTGATTTTTTTAGACAAAAAAAGTTATACTTTAGCATGTTGATTTTTTGGGCTAAAAAGTCATACTAATGTATTTTGATATTTTGATGAAAAACGTAACACTATAGCATGCTGATTTTTTTGGGCAAAAAGGTCATACTATAGCTTGTTGATTTTTTGATGAAGAAAATCATACTATAGAGTATCTATTTCTGATGAAAAAAAGTCATACTATAGAATGTTTATTTTTTTAGGGAAAAAAGGCATACTAAAGTATGTTGCTTTTTTGATGAATAAAAATCATACTTTAGCATTTTGATTTTTTTAGGCAAAAAAAAGTGATACTATATAGCATGTTTTTTTTGATGAAGAAAAATTCATACATATAGCATGTTTTTTTTTTTATGAAAAAAATGTCATACTATATAGCATGTTTATTTTTTTAGCAATAAAAGTCAAACTAATGCATGTTGTTTTTTTCAGCAATAAAAGTCATATTAAAGTGTTTTTTTTTGGAGGGGGGCATAAAAATATCATACTGAAGCATGTTGATTTTTTTCAGCAAAAAAAAAAGTCAAACTAATGCATGTTGATTTTTTTGACAAAAAAAGTTCTACTATAGCATTTTGATTTTTTTAAGGCAAAAAAAGTCATACTAAAGCATGTTGATTTTTTTAGGCAAAAAAAAAAATAGTATGTTGATTTTCTGAAGAAAAAAGTCATACAATAGCATGTTGATTTTTTTCAGGCAAAAAAGTTATACTAAAGTATGTTATTTTTGAGGCAAAAAAGTTATATTTAGCAATGTTGATTTTTTTAGACAAAAAAAAGTTCTACTATAGCATTTTGATTTTTTAAGGCAAAAAAAGTCCTTACTAAAGCATGTTGATTTTTTAACAAAAAAAAAATAATTAAGTATGTTGATTTTTTTGAAGAAAAAAGTCATACAATAGCATGTTGATTTTTTCAGGCAAAAAAAGTTATACTAATGTATTTTGATTTTTTGATGAAAAAACGTACACTATAGCATGCTGATTTTTTTGGGCAAAAAGGTCATACTATAGCTTGTTGATTTTTTGATGAAAAAAAATCATACTATAGAGTATCTATTTCTGATGAAAAAAAGTCATACTATAGAATGTTTATTTTTTTAGGGAAAAAAGGCATACTAAAGTATGTTGCTTTTTTGATGAATAAAATCATACTTTAGCATTTTGATTTTTTGAGGCAAAAAAAGTTATACTATAGCATGTTTATTTTTTTATGCAATAAAAATCATACTAAAGCATGGTGATTTTTCCAGCAAAAAAAGTCAAACTAATTGCCATGTTGTTTTTTTTCAGCAATAAAAGTCATATTAAAGCATGTTTTTTTTTGGGGCATAAAATAGTCATACTGAAGCATGTTTGTTTTTTTTCAGCATAAAAAAGTCATATTAAAGTATGTTTTTTTTTTGGGAGGGGGGCATAAAAATATCATACTGAAGCATTGTTGGATTTTTTTTTCAGCAAAAAAAAAAAAGTCAAACTAATGCCATGTTGATTTTTTTTTACAAAAAAAGTTCTACTATAGCATTTTGATTTTTTTAAGGCAAAAAAAAGTCATACTAAAGCATGTTGATTTTTTAAGCAAAAAAAAAATACGTATGTTGATTTTTCTGAAGAAAAAGTCATACAATAGCATGTTGATTTTTTCAGGCAAAAAAAAGTTATACTAAAGTATGTATATTTTTGAGGCAAAAAAAGTTATACTTTAGCATGTTGATTTTTTTAGACAAAAAAAGTTCTACTATAGCATTTTGATTTTTTTAAAGGCAAAAAGTCCTACTAAAGCATGTTGATTTTTTTAAGGCAAAAAAAAAAACTTAAGTATGTTGATTTTTTTTGAAGAAAAAAAGTCATACAATAGCATGTTGATTTTTTCAGGCAAAAAAAGTTTTACTAATGTATTTTGATTTTTTGATGAAAAAACGTACACTATAGCATGCTGATTTTTTGGGCAAAAAGGTCATACTATAGCTTGTTGATTTTTTGATAAGAAAATCATACTATAGGCAGTGGGTCTCAAACTCAATTCAGCCGGGGGCCGCTGGAGCAGAGTCTGGGTGAGGCCGGGCCGCATCAGGATTTCCACAAGCAAATCGCTGATAAAAAATTCCAATGTTCTCAAATATCTTTATTTTTTAACACAAAATAATGAATGAATTAAATTAATTTTAAAAAATGAATCAGAAAATCATTTTTATTAATTAAAATAATAACAATGACCATACAGCAGACACAGACGACTGAAAACTACATATTGACTGACTGATCAGTGTTTCTCAAATGGTGGGGCGCGCCCCCTGGGGGGAATGCGAATAAAAACATGTTTACATTAGAGATGAATATTGTGCATAATCCTACATATAGTTGATAATAAAATTCAATATAGCAAAAACAACCTAAAAACTCAATTTACAGTTAGCCAATGCGAAAAATTGAATCTCTGAGAAAAAGACAGAATCTAGCACTACTGTGGAGGAGAAACATGGACAGATTGTTTCTACTTTGTCTGGAAGTTTTGGAGGTATTCTAAAAAAACAAAAAAAGAGAAACAATTATAAAACTGATTATTTAGAAGTTTTTTATTATTTTATTATTATTCTTTAATAATAATGAAAGTATGATATTTTTGAGGATATATACGTTCAATTTGAGCAAATTAACGTATACTAATGATGCTTGCAGCTGAGGGGGGTGTCTAAGAGAAAATACCTGAGAAAAACTAGACAAGAAGAAAACTATTTTATTTCAGTTTCAAAATGTCTGTATTTACAGAACCTCCTTCATCTCTGATCTAAGAGCAGCGCGCTCACTGAAAGCTCAATGCGTTGCTACGCAAGTTTTTTAATCTGGTCTCAAGCTCTGCGCACAAATCGTGCACGCACTGACGCGCGCGCTGAGTCTTCAACTCGGTTCAATATTTCACGCACAGTAGCAGCAGCGTTAATGAACGGTTTTAAAAAAAAAAAAAAAAAAAAAACACCATAGAACAAGAATCTCCTCTCTACTGCTGCGTGCGTGACCGCGCTGCTCCGGTATGGATTACCACCTGCTGAGCGTGCGTTCATAAACCCGCGCAGACATGCGGCCGGTGTGAAAACACCTTTGAAGATTCTGCTCGCTCGCGGGCATCACTCACGCACGCGGAAGTAGTCAGTCTCTCTTGCGAGGACTTTTTCTGATTTTGGAGGAGGAAAAAGCGATCGCGAGGTCTGATTTGTCCGGAATATTTGATGCGTGCGCGGAATTGTCGCGTGGAACACGCTTTTGACAAGCGGCAGACTGTGTTCACGTGTTGTCACGTGGCGAAAGAGGAGCGGGCCCGCGAATCCCGTTCAGTGAGAAAGCACTTCAGCAGCTTCATGGCTCCTCCTCCGCCCAGCTGATTGGAGGAATGAATTAAAGAGTGAGGAGGCTCGGACAGCCCGCCAATGTCCCGCCCTCCAGAGCCATATACCTTACCATGATTGGTTCGTTCAGCTCTGGACACAACAACTGTCATTCATCTCAGCCTTGCGGGCCGCACTAACAGTAATCTTTCATATGAAGACGGGGGCCGCAAATTATCATCCCGCGGCCGCAGATTGCCCGCGGGCCGCGAGTTTGAGACCCTGCTATAGAGTATCTATTTCTGATGAAAAAAAGTCATACTATAGAATGTTTATTTTTTTAGGGAAAAAGGCATACTAAAGTATGTTGCTTTTTTGATGAATAAAATCATACTTTAGCATTTTGATTTTTTTAGGCAAAAAAGTGATACTATAGCATGTTTTTTTTTGATGAAGAAAAATCATACTATGGCATGTTGATTTTTTTGATGAAAAAATGTCATACTATATAGCATATGTTTATTTTTTTAGGCAATAAAAGTCATACTAAAGCATGGTGATTTTTTCGGCAAAAAAAAAAACTAATGCATGTTGTTTTTTTTCAGCAATAAAGTCATATTAAAGTATGTTTTTTGGGAGGGGGCATAAAAATTACTGAAGCATGTGATTTTTTTCAGCAAAAAAAAGTCAAACTAATGCATGTTGATTTTTTTAGACAAAAAAGTTCACTATAGCATTTTGATTTTTTTAAGGCAAAAAAAGTCATACTAAAGCATGTTGATTTTTTTAAGGCAAAAAAGTCATACTAAAGCATGGTTGATTTTTTTTAGGCAAAAAAAAAATACTTAAGTATGTTGATTTTCTGAAGAAAAAAAGTCATACAATAGCATGTTGATTTTTCAGGCAAAAAAAGTTATACTAAAGTATGTATATTTTTGAGGCAAAAAAGTATACTTTAGCATGTTGATTTTTTTAGACAAAAAAAAGTTCTACTATAGCATTTTTGATTTTTTTAAGGCAAAAGAATCATACTAAAGCATGTTGATTTTTTTTAAGGCAAAAAAAAAAACTTAAGTATGTTGATTTTTTGAAGAAAAAAAGTCATACAATAGCATGTTGATTTTTTCAGGCAAAAAAAGTTATACTAAAGTATGTATATTTTTGAGGCAAAAAAAGTTATACTTTAGCATGTTGATTTTTTTAGACAAAAAAGTTATTACTTTAGCATGTTGATTTTTTGGCCTAAAAAAGTCATACTAATGTATTTTGATTTTTTTGATGAAAAAACGTACACTATAGCATGCTTGATTTTTTTGGGCAAAAAGGTCATACTATAGCTGGTTGATTTTTGATGAAGAAAAAATCATACTATAGAGTATCTATTTCTGATGAAAAAAAGTCATACTATAGAATGTTTATTTTTTTAGGGAAAAAAGGCATACTAAAGTATGTTGCTTTTTTGATGAATAAAATCATACTTTAGCATTTTGATTTTTTTAGGCAAAAAAAGTGATACTATAGCATGTTTTTTTTGATGAAGAAAAATCATACTATGGCATGTTGATTTTTGATGAAAAAATGTCATACTATATAGCATGTTTATTTTTTTAGGCAATAAAAGTCATACTAAAGCATGGTGATTATTTTTTCGGCAAAAAAAGTCAAACTAATGCATGTTTTTTTTTTTCAGCAATAAAAGTCATATTAAAGTATGTTTTTTTTTTGGAGGGGGGGCATAAAATATCATACTGAAGCATGTTGATTTTTTTTCAGCAAAAAAAAAGTCAAACTAATGCATGTTGATTTTTTTTGACAAAAAAAGTTCTACTATAGCATTTTGATTTTTTTTAGGCAAAAAAAAGTCATACTAAAGCATGTTGATTGATTTTTTTTAGGGCAAAAAAAAAAATACTTATGTTTTTTCTGAAGAAAAAAAGTCATACAATAGCATGTTGATTTTTTCAGCAAAAAAAGTTATACTAAAGTATGTATATTTTTGAGGACAAAAAAATTATACTTTAGCATATTGATTTTTTTAGACAAAAAAAGTTCTACTATAGCATTTTGATTTTTTTAAGGCAAAAAAATCCTACTAAAGCATGTTGATTTTTTTAAGGCAAAAAAAAAAAAAACTAAGTATGTGATTTTTTTTGAAGAAAAAAAGTCATACAATAGCATGTTGATTTTTTCAGGAAAAAAAAGTTATACTAAAGTATGTATATTTTTGAGGCAAAAAAAGTTTATCTTTAGCATGTTGATTTTTTTAGACAAAAAAAGTTCTACTATAGCATTTTGATTTTTTAGGCAAAAAAAGTCATACTAAAGCATGTTGATTTTTTTAAGCAAAAAAAAAAAACTTAAGTATGTTGATTTTTTTGAAGAAAAAAAGTCATACAATAGCATGTTGATTTTTTCAGGCAAAAAAAGTTATACTAAAGTATGTATATTTTTGAGGCAAAAAAAAGTTATACTTTAGCATGTTGATTTTTTTTGACAAAAAAAGTTTATACTTTAGCATGTTGATTTTTTTGGGCTAAAAAAGTCATACTAAATGTATTTTGATTTTTTGATGAAAAAACGTACACTATAGCATGCTGATTTTTTGGGCAAAAAGGTCATACTAAAGCTTGTTGATTTTTTGATGAAGAAAAATCATACTATAGAGTATCTATTTCTGATGAAAAAAAGTCATACTATAGAATGTTTATTTTTTTAGGGAAAAAAGGCATACTAAAGTATGTTCTTTTTTGATGAATAAAATCATACTTTAGCATTTTGATTTTTTTAGGCAAAAAAAGTGATACTATAGCATTTTTTTTTTTTGATGAAGAAAAATCATACTATGGCATGTTGATTTTTTGTATGAAAAAATGTCATACTATATAGCATGTATTTTTTTAGGCAATAAAAGTCATACTAAAGCATGGTGATTTTTTTCGGCAAAAAAAGTCAAACTAATGCATGTTGTTTTTTTTCAGCAATAAAAGTCATATTAAAGTATGTTTTTTTTTGGGAGGGGGGCATAAAATATCATACTGAAGCATGTTGATTTTTTTTCAGGCAAAAAAAAGTCAAACTAATGCATGTTGATTTTTTTTGACAAAAAAAGTTCTACTATAGCATTTTGATTTTTTAAGGCAAAAAAAGTCATACTAAAGCATGTTTATTTTTTTTAAGGCAAAAAAAGTCATACTAAAGCATGTTGATTTTTTTAAGACAAAAAAAAAAACTTAAGTATGTTGATTTCTGAAGAAAAAAAAGTCATACAATAGCATGTTGATTTTTTCAGGCAAAAAAATTTATACTAAAGTATGTATATTTTGAGGCAAAAAAGTTATACTTTAGCATGTTGATTTTTTTAGACAAAAAAAGTTCTACTATAGCATTTTGATTTTTTTAAGGCAAAAGAAGTCATACTAAAGCATGTTGATTTTTTTAAGGCAAAAAAAAAAAACTTAAGTATGTTGATTTTTTTGAAGAAAAAAAGTCATACAATAGCATGTTGATTTTTTCAGGCAAAAAAAGTTATACTAAAGTATGTATATTTTGAGGCAAAAAAAGTTATACTTTAGCATGTTGATTTTTTAGACAAAAAAGTTATACTTTAGCATGTTGATTTTTTGGCTAAAAAAGTCATACTAATGTATTTTGATTTTTTGATGAAAAAACGTACACTATAGCATGCTGATTTTTTGGGCAAAAAGGTCATACTATAGCTTGTTGATTTTTTGATGAAGAAAAATCATACTTATAGAGTATCTATTTCTGATGAAAAAAAGTCATACTATAGAATGTTTATTTTTTTAGGGAAAAAAGGCATACTAAAGTATGTTGCTTTTTTGATGAATAAAATCATACTTTAGCATTTTGATTTTTTTAGGCAAAAAAAGTGATACTATAGCATGTTTTTTTTTGATGAAGAAAAATCATACTATGGCATGTTGATTTTTGATGAAAAAATGTCATACTATATAGCATGTTTATTTTTTTAGGCAATAAAAGTCAAACTAATGCATGTTGTTTTTTTTCAGCAATAAAAGTCATATTAAAGTGTGTTTTTTTTGGGAGGGGGGCATAAAATATCATACTGAAGCATGTTGATTTTTTTTTCAGCAAAAAAAAAGTCAAACTAATGCATGTTGATTTTTTTTGACAAAAAAAGTTCTTACTATAGCATTTGATTTTTTTAAGGCAAAAAAAGTCATACTAAAGCATGTTGATTTTTTTAAGGCAAAAAAAAAATACGTATGTTGATTTTCTGAAGAAAAAAAGTCATACAATAGCATGTTGATTTTTTCAGGCAAAAAAGTTATACTAAAGTATGTATATTTTTGAGGCAAAAAAAGTTATACTTTAGCATGTTGATTTTTTTTAGACAAAAAAAGTTCTACTATAGCATTTTGATTTTTTTAAGGCAAAAAAAGTCCTACTAAAGCATGTTGATTTTTTTAAGGCAAAAAAAAAAATAATTAAGTATGTTGATTTTTTTGAAGAAAAAAAGTCATACAATAGCATGTTGATTTTTTCAGGCAAAAAAAGTTTTACTAATGTATTTTGATTTTTTTGATGAAAAAACGTACACTATAGCATGCTGATTTTTTTGGGCAAAAAGGTCATACTATAGCTTGTTGATTTTTTGATGAAAAAAAAATCATACTATAGAGTATCTATTTCTGATGAAAAAAGTCATACTATAGAATGTTTATTTTTTTAGGGAAAAAGGCATACTAAAGTATGTTGCTTTTTTGATGAATAAAATCATACTTAGCATTTTGATTTTTTTGAGGCAAAAAAGTTATACTTTAGCATGTTTATTTTTTTAGGCAATAAAAAGTCATACTAAAGCATGGTGTGATTTTTCAGCAAAAAAAGTCAAACTAATGCATGTTTGTTTTTTTTCAGCAATAAAAGTCATATTAAAGTATGTTTTTTTTTGGAGGGGGGCATAAAATATCATACTGAAGCATGTTGTTTTTTTTCAGCAATAAAAGTCACATTAAAGTATGTTTTTTTTTTGGGAGGGGGCATAAAATATCATACTGAAGCATGTTGATTTTTTTTCAGCAAAAAAAAAGTCAAACTAATGCATGTTGATTTTTTTTGACAAAAAAAGTTCTACTATAGCATTTTGATTTTTTTAAGGCAAAAAAAAGTCATACTAAAGCATGTTGATTTTTTTAAGGCAAAAAAAAAATACGTATGTTGATTTTCTGAAGAAAAAGTCATACAATAGCATGTTGATTTTTTTCAGGCAAAAAAAGTTATACTAAAGTATGTATATTTTTGAGGCAAAAAAGTTATACTTTAGCATGTTGATTTTTTTTAGACAAAAAAAGTTCTACTATAGCATTTTGATTTTTTTAAGGCAAAAAAAAGTCCTACTAAAGCATGTTGATTTTTTTAAGGCAAAAAAAAAAAACTTAAGTATGTTGATTTTTTTGAAGAAAAAAAGTCATACAATAGCATGTTGATTTTTTCAGGCAAAAAAAGTTTTACTAATGTATTTTGATTTTTTGATGAAAAAACGTACACTATAGCATGCTGATTTTTTTGGGCAAAAAGGTCATACTATAGCTTGTTGATTTTTTGATTAAGAAAAATCATACTATAGAGCAGGGGTCTCAAACTCAATTCAGCCGGGGGCCGCTGGAGGCAGAGTCTGGTGAGGCCGGGCCGCATCAGGATTTCCACAAGCAAATCTGATAAAAATTCCAATGTTCTCAAATATCTTTATTTTTAACACAAAAAATGAATGAATTAAATTAATTTTAAAAAAATGAATCAGAAAATCAATTTTTATTAATTAAAATAATAACAATGACCATACAGCAGACACAGACGACTGAAACTACATATTGACTGACTGATCAGTGTTTCTCAAATGGTGGGGCGCGCCCCCTGGGGGGAATGCGAATAAAAACATGTTTACATTAGAGATGAATATTGTGCATAATCCTACATAGTAGTTGATAATAAATTCAATATAGCAAAAACAACCTAAAACTCAATTTACAGTTAGCCAATGCGAAAGAATTGAATCTCTGAGAAAAGACAGAATCCTAGCACTACTGTGGAGAGAAACATGGACAGATTGTTTCTACTTTGTCTGGAAGTTTTGGAGGTATTCTAAAAAAACAAAAAAAGAGAACAATTAATAAAACTGATTATTTAGAAGTTTTTATTATTATTTATATCTTTATAATAATGAAAGTATGATATTTTGAGGATATATACGTTCAATTGAGCAAATTAACGTATACTAATGATGCTTGCAGCTGAGGGGGGGGTGTCTAAGAGAAAATACCTGAGAAAACTAGACAAGAGAAAACTATTTTTATTCAGTTTCAAATGTCTGTATTTACAGAACCTCCTTCATCTCTGATCTAAGAGCAGCGCGCTCACTGAAAGCTCAATGCGTTGCTACGCAAGTTTTTAATCTGGTCTCAAGCTCTGCGCACAAATCGTGCACGCACTGAGCGCGCGCTGAGTCTTCAACTCGGTTCAATATTTCACGCACAGTAGCAGCAGCGTTAATGAACGGTAAAAAAAAAAAAAAAAAAAAACACCATAGAACAAGAATCTCCTCTCTACTGCTGCGTGCGTGACCGCGCTGCTCCGGTATGGATACCACCTGCTGAGCGTGCGTTCATAAACCCGCGCAGACATGCGGCCGGTGTGAAAACACCTTTGAAGATTCTGCTCGCTCGCGGGCATCACTCACGCACGCGGAAGTAGTCAGTCTCTCTTGCGAGGACTTTTTCTGATTTTGGAGGAGGAAAAAGCGATCGCGAGGGTCTGATTTGTCCGGAATATTTGATGCGTGCGCGGAATTGTCGCGTGGAACACGCTTTTTGACAAGCGGCAGACTGTGTTCACGTGTTGTCACGTGGCGAAAGAGGAGCGGGGCCGCGAATCCCGTTCAGTGAGAAAGCACTTCCAGCAGCTTCATGGCTCCTCCTCCGCCCAGCTGATTGGAGGAATGAATTAAAGAGTGAGGAGGCTCGGACAGCCCGCCAATGTCCCGCCCTCCAGAGCCATATACCTTACCATGATTGGTTCGTTCAGCTCTGGACACAACAACTGTCATTCATCTCAGCCTTGCGGGCCGCACTAACAGTAATCTTTCATATGAAGACGGGGGCCGCAAATTATCATCCCGCGGGCCGCAGATTGCCCGCGGGCCCGAGTTGAGACCCCTGCTATAGAGTATCTATTCTGATGAAAAAAAGTCATATATAAGAATGTTTATTTTTTTAGGGAAAAAAGCATACTAAAGTATGTGCTTTTTTGATGAATTAAAATCATACTTTTAGCATTTTGATTTTTTAGGCAAAAAAGTGATACTATAGCATGTTTTTTTTTGATGAAGAAAAATATACTATGGCATGTTGATTTTTGATGAAAAAAGTT
>ML136856.1:0-22859 GCA_003999625.1 Oryzias javanicus
TATCTTTTTTGTCTTAGCAGTGGACTCCTGCAAAAATTGGCTCGTCTGCTTTCTTCATCCAAATATCCAGGTTCCAGCTGACGTTCAGAGTCACTGGCTGATGATGGAGGAGTTTTGGTCTAGGAGTCTTGCTGACTTCCCATCGCCTCATCTTTGTCCTCACCAAAATCTTCCAGTTTCCAGCGACTTCAGAGTCACTTGGCTGATTGATGGAGGAGTTTGGGTCTAGGAGTTCTTGCTGACTCCCATCGCCTCATCTTCTGTCCTCATCAAATGTTCAGTTTCCAGCTGACTTTCAAAGTCACTGGCTGATGAAGGAGGAGTTCTGGGTCTAGGATTCCTGTTGAATCCCGTTTGATCATCTGCTTTTCCCGTTAAAGATTTTGGTTTTATCGGTGATCTATCTTTCCTCAGAGAAGTCAGCTCAGGTTCTACCTCCCTCTTTATCTTTAAAATCTCTTGCATTTTCTCTGCTAGGCCTGTTTTTCATCAGTCTGTTGCCTTGAAGATCCAAGATTTCAGCCTTGATGCTCTGACGTTCTTTTTCCATCTCATCAAGAGCCTTCCTCTGTGCCACAAGTTCCTCTTCTATTTTTGATTTGTCTTTAAATTCCTTTTGAAGTTTTCGGAGTTCCGCTTTCAGCCTGGAATTTTTTTCTTCCTGCGTTTTTCTTTCAGCCAACACGTCTTCCAATTCGACCCTTGAACCTCTTTGGCTTCTAGAGGATTTTTCCACTTCCCGCAGTTGGGTTTTCAGGTCTGTGGCTTCCTGTTCTAAATTCTTGACAGCAATCCGTTCATCATTGACTATCCTGGACAGAGTTTGAGGACCATATGAGCTGGCCGTTCCTCCAGAAAGCATGCTGCTCACATGGTCCGGGAGGTGTTCCAGCTCAGCCTTTAGTCCTTGAATCTTTTGCTTTAGTGTGTCCACGACGTTGTTGAGAGACAAACTTTTTCTCCTCAAACCGTCCAACTCTGCTTCCGCCTCGGTCTTCTTTTCTAAATCCCTTTTTAAAGTTTGGAGTTCTTCTGAGAGCCTCTCATGTTCATCTCCAGATAACTTTATATTATGTTTAAAGTCTCAATATCCATAGTCACGTTTCTATAGTGTTTCTGCAAAGTGTTTAGTTTTTTGCTTTCATTTGTGAGATTCTCTCTTTCCAGCTCAAGTTTATGCTGCATGATGCTGCAATCATCATGACTTTTTTCAAGCTCTTGTATTTTATTCTTCAGCTTGAAAATAGAGTTCTGAGCCGTTCTCTTCTCAGCCTTCAGTTTAGACAGTTCTACCGTCAACTCTTCTTTCTGACCAACAGCATGGCGCAGTGCTTGAAGTTCCTGTTCCAGACCACAGACTTCCTGTTGTGTTTGCTGGACAGATTGTTTTTCTTCCTGGAGTTTTCTCTTCAGAGAATCTCTTTCAGCTTCCATGACCTGCATCTGGACAGGATTTTCAATCTTATGTCTTCGAATTTCTTGCTGGAGTCTGAGTGTGTTGTTCTGGAGAAGCGTTTTTTCTTCCTTTAAAGCTAATAATTCTGCTTTAGCATTTTCTTTGGATTCAGAAACGCTTTGAAAAGATTGGATTTTCTTCGACAGGGACAAATTTTTCTCTTCCAATTGGCGAATATTAAGCTTAAAGAGTTTTGTCACATCTTCTATCTTCTCATGTTCTTCCTCCAACTCAAGAAATTCTCTGTTTTTCTTTTCAAGAGTCTTTTGTTTTGCCTCTAATTCCTCCATAATCAACTTGCATTTTTTATTTTCTTTCTTAACCTTTTGAATCTCAGATGCTAGCTTGACACCAGCATCTTTCAGAGAGTTCTCCTTGTCCCGTAAGGCTTTCAACTGTTTGTTCAAATTTGGATTGTTCTGAAAGGAAACTTGTATTTCCTCCAACGTGTGATGAAGATCTTCTGTTTCTTGCTGTAACTGTTGGACAGCAGCTTCTTTTTCTTTGATCTTTTTCAAAAGATCACGGTCTGAAGGGCTCAAAGCGCTCAAGCTGTCCTCCATGTGGAGTTTCCTTTGTCTTAAAAGTGCTTCCCTTTCCTTCAAAGCCTTCAGTTGGCTCTCCTGGGTTTTCTGAAGAGACACTTGTTCCATGGCACGAGCCATCTGCCTCTCATACTTCCTATTTAAGTGGTTGAGATTGTCCATCTCATGGTAACGACGTTTTAATTCGCTTTCCAAATCGGCCTGCTTTCTAAGCTTCTTTGTTAGTTTTTCAAGTTCGTTTTGCAAACTTTTGTTTTAACTTAGAAGCCGCTTTCTGCTGTTTGCGAATGTCTTTGCACATTTCCTTTGTCATTATGCTGTTATCCAAAGTGTCATGAACGGCCTGGATTTCGTGACGTAAAATGTCATTTTCTTTATCCAAGGAGTCTAGTTGGTATCGCAGAAAAGCCGTCCATGTTGTGAGATTTTCTTCTAAAAAAAGGCATTTTTGAAGAAAATTTTGTCTGTGAAAAAGAATGTTCTGATTCCAAACAATCCGGTACTTTGGTTTAGGTCTTAGCGGGGGTCTGGAGTTAAGCACTGAGAGTCCACATCAACGCTTCAGCATTTAGTAACCTACGTTGATCTATGACTATCGTTTGATCTATGACGTATTCCGCCAATTCAGCCCAATACGTGATTACGCTATGACGTCAGTTGGTCACTTCTGTTGAGAGAAGCGGTGGGAGAACTGTCTGATCAACGCAACACAGGTCTGCAAAGCAGTCTGTCTCTAGTTTTCCGTACTGATTGATAACGTCTTCTCTTATGCGGATTTAAAAGCATGAAACGATGAGTTGTTGAGGAATGCAGGTGGTTTTGGATGGAGTGAGAAAGACGTGTGTGAAGCTCGATCTTCCGTTATGCTAAGCATGTTTTTACATTTTTAGCTAAAGCGCAAATGCTGACGTCAAGATGGAATATCAGTCCCTTTTTTAATTCTTCTTCTGCGTAAAAGTCTGTTGTTTTTGGCCACTCTCAATTTAAACCATCAACTGTGCACTTTGTCAGTGGAGAACAGAAAAGTCGCGAAAGCATACATGTTAAGTTGAGGTTTTTTGACAAAAAGTATATCGTAACTGCTCTAAACTTTGTCCGATCCGATCACGTTCTTATTCTAAGACTCGCTCTCAAAGAAACTTCGGGGCGACCGCGTTGAGATCACGATCATCCACGATCGGATATTTCATTTAAATTGCTTACATTAAGTGATCAGCCGCTTTATATATTTTCAAAAGCTTATTTCTCTCGAGTTTTTAAAAAGTTACAAATACCAACTTAGAAGTGTTGTATGATGTCATTGAACGGATCACAAAATTGTTATTAGCTCCCCCTGGAAAAACGCATCAGAAAACGGCAAACAAGCATTCAAGCAGGAATAAAAGAGTGAAAACAGCTAGATAGCTCATGCTTGAGCTTTTCTGAGCAAGAGAAAAAACAATCTTTACTTTGTTTATCATCTGAAGTATGCGAGAGCTAAATAAACGCTTTTTTTTTGAAAACGCTTTGAACTATGACGCGTAGTGTCTCATTCAACACACAACTTCTAAAGGAAGTTCAACACACGGAGAAATCACGACATCGAAAGTTCAATTTTTTTTATCTCTATAATAAAATAAATTTATTGCAGCACTCTTTGGGAGCCTGATCGCAACACAGCCTCCAGCATACACAACAGAGGAATCTATGCGCAATGCTACATGTTAGCGCGTTGTTTGAGCTGCTTTAGACAGTCGCTAGACATGACATGTGTCCTTTGTATTGTCTTTGAATTTTTTTGTATCTGAAGAAGAAGATCTAATCACTATATGTTAAGAAACAATATGAATGTACTTTATGGGATGTACTGTAATAAATAAATATGATCAGATGGGATCTTAAAGAACTTAAAACAGGAAAGCACATAACCTTATCACACAATACCAAAAACAAATAAATATGCTAATAAGTGTGCATATGAAAATGAATGTTATTCCCAAAATGATCAGAAAACGGCCACTCAATTCAATAGGGTGAAAAACATCAAATTCATGCTAAAACTAGTCATCCATTTAATTTGATCAATAATTTGGTTAAAATGTTTAATGACAACTATCTCTAAAACAACAACTTCTAAAGTTTCAACTGAAAAAGACTTTCTTTTTTCACAAGATCTGAAATATACATATATTTGCTAACTGCTACATTTTATTTTTGACTATTAAAGCTACTTCACAGAAGTGTTCAATTCAATTCTATTTATCTGAAAGAGAATTTTTAGTTTAGAAAATGAACTACCTGATCATAAAATCATCAAAATTCAATTTGCCTCATTGGGCTTAACCGTTTAGCAAGTTGCAATAAACACACACGAGAATGCACAGATGAAGTGCATAAAATGAATATGCATTATAGGTCAAAAAAAAACAACAGACTAAAGATTTGGTTATACATGTGTCATCCACCTCTGTCCAATAGTCACCTTCTCCATGACGTATGGCTATTTTTGTTGAAAAACCCTAAAAAAAACCTGAGTCAGGAAAAAAAAGTATTGATTAACCTTAGCAAATTCCACATGTGAGGGAGATGATCCACATCCAGGACGGACAGGCGATTAAACAAAGAACAATACCAGGTTAAAGAAAACGAGTGCTAAGACTGCATAACACAATATCCTGAGTAGAGTTCATTCATACTCGAGCATGAAAGTTCATTCATCTTAAGAAAGACTGAGAGGACCAGGAAGGCTGATTGTATGTTGAAAGGGGATTAGTCCAGATGAGGCAGAACTGCAGACCACAACCCAGCCAGAACTGCAGGAGGCAGACGACCCACCAGGAATCACTCCACCTACTCAGAATGCAGGTGGTGACACGATGGTGACGGGGGAAGCTCATGAGAGACAGGTGCGGGCTTCGTCCAGGATCACCAACACAAGTTCCGATCCTCTCGTCGGAAAACTGCAAATCTCTCCCGGTCTCCCACAGGGGAGTCGGAGAGAAGGAAAAAAATGTGAATTATACTGCACCACCAACAAAGGCATACAATTAGAAGTAAATAAAAAAGTAGAGGAGAGGAGAGGTAGATGGAAAAGAGGACAGAGCCCCAGTGCACCATATTTCCCAGCTTCTAACTTCTAGCAGCCTTCTATGTTATTATGTAGAGAATATACATATTTCATTATTATATTTCAAGCATATATTGGAGAAGTATGTGATTATAAATAATTATATTTCCCAAACTTCAGAGCAGTATGGTAGCATTATGTTAATTATTCTATGATTACTGGGCTAGTCTGGCAGAACGCCTGTCCAAATAGGAATGTTTTAAGGCTAGTTTTGAAGGTAGAAACTGTACCTGCCTCTCTGACATGGGCTGGGAGCTTATTCCATAGAACAGGAGCTTGATAACTGAAGGTTCTACCTCCGACTGTACTTTTAAAAATTCTAGGAACTACAAGCAGTCCTGCATTCTGTGAGCGAAGCGTTCTGATTGGCTGGTAAGGAACTATGAGATCTCTAATATAGGATGGGGCCACACCATTCAGGCCTTTTATGTTAACGGAGGATTTTTGAACTGTTACTCTAAACTTTCAATGGGAGCCAGTGGAGAGAAGCAACACAGGAGTTGATGTGTTCTCTTCTGCTAGTTCCTGCTAACAATCTTGCTGCTGCATTCTGGACAAGCTGAAGACCTTTTAAAGAACTTTTAGGGCATGCTTCAGTAAAGAGTTACAGTAATCCAGTCTCGACGTAACAAATGCATGGATGAGTTTTTCAGCATCACTTTTAGATAACATATTTTTAATCTTAGCGATATTGCGTAGGTGAAAAAATGCAGTTTTACAAGCTTGAGATATTTGAGCATTAAATGATAAATCCTGGTCAAATAAGACCCCTAAGTTTCTGACTGAAGAATTGGGAGCAATATTTACACCATCCAGGAGACTATCTTATCTGAGAGAGCATCTCTCAGGTGTTTAGGACCCAGTATCATGACCTCAGTTTTCTCTGGGTTCAGAAGGAGGTAATTAATTGTCATCCAGGACTTAATGTCTCTGATGCAGGAATTCAGTTTCTCTAGGTGGTCATTCTGATCTGGTTTAATGGATAAATACAGCTGTGTATCATCTGCATAACAGTGGAAATTAATGCTGTGTTTCCTGATTATGTCTCCTAAGGGCAGCATGTAAAGCATGAATAGGATGGGCCCTAAAACTGAGCCCTGTGGGACTCCGTAGCTAACTCGAGTACAATGAGAGGACTGTCCATTTACGTGAACAAACTGGTGTCTATCAGATAGATAGGATTCAAACCACTGGAGGGCAGATCCTTTGATCCCTATGTCATGCTCTAGTCTATGGAGTAAGATGCTGTGGTCAATAGTATCAAAGGCTGCGCTCAGGTCTAACAGGACCAGAACAGAGATTAGTCCTTTTCTGAAGCTAATAGCAAATCATTGGTAACTCTGACCAGTGCAGTTTCAGTGCTATGGTGAGGTCTAAACCCGACTGAAAATCCTCAAAGTGATTGTTGTCCTGTAGGTGGCACTGCAGCTGCTTTACCACAACTCTTTCTAGGATTTTAGATATGAATGGGAGATTAGATATTGGTCTATAGTTGGCCAGAATGTCAGGATCCAGGCTGGGCTTTTTCAAAAGAGGTTTAACAACAGCACATTTAAAAGACTGAGGCACATAACCAGTTTCCAGGGAGGCATTTATTATGGTTAGAATAGATTCACTGATTAGGGGGAAGATTTCTTTAAAAAGTTTAGTGGGGATTGGGTCTAGGAGACAAGTGGAAGTTTTAGAAGATGTAATAACTGATGCTATTTCTGCTTGGTCTACAGCAGTAAAGCAATCTAATGTTACAGACATTTCTATGGATGTTTTCCTTTCTACCATTTTAATTTGCTCAGGGGTAATGGTAGGAATAACCTTGTTCAATTTGCATCTGATATTTGAGATTTTATCATCAAAGAATGTAACAAAGTCTTCAGAGCTGAGGGCAGCAGGAATATGTGGTTCAACCGAGCTGTGGCTGCTGGTCAGCCTGGCTATAGTGCTAAAGAGAAATCGTGGATTATTTGCATTTTCTGCTATTAAAGATGAGTAATATTGAGTTCTCGCTTTACGCAGGGATTTTTATAGCTTAAGAGGCTGCATTTCCAAGCATTCAGAGAGTGCTCTGAGCCAGAACGGCGCATTTTCTTTCTAATTTACGAGTTTTTGTTTGAGGGAACGTGTTTCAGCGTTAAACCATGGTGCTCTGTTTTGTCTAACAAGCTTGAGTTTCAGAGGGGCAACAGCATCAAGGGTTCCTCTGAGGGCTTGCATGGTATCATTGACAAACTGCTCATTATCAACGGGGCTTAAAGAGCTCTGAGAGTATTTATCTAACATGTTACTAAACATTGGTTGGACTGAGAGTTTAAATTCAGATACAGAACGGTCAGATAATGTTCGTTTCAGTTCTTTCTTAATCACTGGAGCTATGGTGTTTTCTTATAAACTGATAGGTAATTAAAAAATGATCAGAAAGTATGGGGTTGTGAGGATGGACACTCAGATGACTAATCTCTATGCCATAAGTTAAAACAAGGTCCAGGGTGTGCTTGTGACAGTGGGTGGGTTCATTTACATTTTGTGTGAAACCAACATTTTCTAATAAGGCTGCAAAAGCATTCCAAGACAGTCATTACAGTCATCTAAATGAATATTAAAATCTCCTGTCATTAGGATATTATCAGAGTGAAGAACAACAGCTGATAAAAAATCTGAAAACTCTGTTAAAAATTCTGAATACGGGCGGGGAGGGCGATAAATAATTATGAATAAGAATGCTTTTTCAGTATTTCTACTTGTGTGATTTATTGACAAAACAATGTTTTCAAAGGAATTATAATTGTATTTAGCTTTAGTGTTAAGAAGTAAGCTTGCATGGGATATTACAGCTAGCCCACCTCCTTTCCCAGAAATCCTGGATTTTGATGTGTTTTTATAGCTAGGGGGGGTTGCTTCATTCAGCCTGACATAATCATCCTGTTGTAGCCAGGTTTCTGTTAGAGCTAGTAGGTTAAGTTTATTGTCATTAATTAATTCATGGACTAAGAGGGACTTTGAAGAAATTGATCTAATGTTTAGCAATCCACATTTAATGACCTCATGGTTTTGCTCATTATTGAGAGTATCAGCAGCTAATACTTTTAGCTTTCTGTGTCTCACTCCTCTCACCTGTCTTTTAGTACACAAGCTAAAGCTAGGAACTGCTGAGCTGTCCCTGTTTGGGGTTAGTACCAGCGCCGAAGGCGGCTCAGAGGAGAGTTGTAAACTGCTGCTCTGTGCCCGGGTCTCATCTCTGGATTGTCAGTTTGCAGGACTAAAGCTAGCACAAATGTTCCTGGAAAGAAGAGAGGCACCTCCCAAAGTAGGATGGATGCCATCTCTCCGCATGAGACCGGGCTTCCCCCAAACACGTTCCAATTGTCCACAAAAGTAATGCCATTTTCTGGGCACCATCTAGCTAACCAGCGGTTAAATGATGAGAAGCGGCTGTACATTTCATCATTGACTAGGTTTGGCAGAGGACCAGAGAAAATTACTGTGTCGGACATCGACTTAGCAAGCTTACACACCGAATCTACGTTCAGTTTGAGAATCTCTGATTGTCTCCGTCGGGCGTCGTTACCGCCTGCGTGAATCACGACTCGACGGAACCTCGACTTACTCTTGGCTAACAACCTGAGGTTTCCTTCGATGTCACCAACTCTGGCCCCCGGGTAACACCTGACTGTAGCCGCTGGGAGCTTCACGTGTCTAACTTCAGAGGAGCCAATCACCAGAGTTTGGGGATCAGCGGGTGCGTCGCTGAGGGGAGAGAACCTATTACACACGAGAAGCTTCGGGTGCTCTAAGTGTTTGCTTTTTGCACTATGCTTCCTTCCCACCGGTACAAACCCATCCTGAGTTTCCCCCGGCTGCGGGAGGGGTGCTGGGATGCTAGCTTTGTTAGCCCTGGAAGTAGCGCGGCCCGCGCTACGAGTAACTACCATGCTAGCTGGCTTAGCTTCCACTGTGCGGGCCCGTGCTTCTAGCTGCTCTAGCCTGGCCTCCAAGTCTAAAATCAGACTGCACTTCACACATCTACCACTATCTCCAGTAAAGGAGGCAGGGTCCTCGCTGAACATATGGCACATGGAGGGAAAGAGGGGAACAAGAAGACGAGGAGGAATCCATAGCTCAATGCTAAGCTATGGTTAGCGGTGTTTTGCTAACGAAAAATCTACGAAAACGCTTTGTGTGGTTAGAAGAGCAACGGTTAGCACAGTAGTTTACTCACTAAAAGACAAAAGGTGGTACTTAAGATTTTAAGTTACAAACAGGATTTACACTAAGATATCAGCAGATCAGGTAGTCAAAAGCAGGAGCTAAAGAAGCAACGACCAAGCACTGGGTAACGCTCACCCGGAAATGACGTCACAGGAAACAGAGGATCAAGGTTCTTCTCTCATCCCATGTTCTATTGAAGATTTTAATAATAAAAGAAGGTTAATGGAATATAAATAAGGGGCAATACAAATCTCTTTATTCAATTGGTTCATGCTTTAAATATGTGACAAAAGTATCGGATCGGGACTCGGTATCGGCAAATCCACAGAATCCAATGACTCGGAATCGGATCGGGACCAAAAAAACCTGATCGGGACATCCCTACTGTTTTTTTTTTTTAAACTTTATTTATGACAACAGCACATCAATTTTTACAGTTACATGTCAGTATATGAATTACTGTTATATTTTCTAGCACCCGCCCCACCCCAGAAAAACAAACACAAACAGCAACAGAAAATGCAAATGAGGACAAAACAATAATAATAGTTTTAATGACAATAATAGAAATAATAAATATGAGTCATAAGAAAAAAAAGAACTAATTATGGCCTAATGCAAATAACTAAAGTGAAAACAGAAGCGTTTCGCAGAAACCACAGAAATCAGGGTCTACTTGTGGCATCGACACTTCCTGGTTAGGTGTTCAATTTGATTGATTTCACATATGTCAAGAACAGCTGCCAGGACTTGTAAAATGTTTCTGTTGAGCCTGTTACTGTACATCGTATTTTTTCTAAGTGGACAAATTTCATGACCTCAGCAATCCACTGGTCATGCGTAGGAGGGGCCTCGTCCTTCCACCTTAAGAGTTTAAGGCGACGTGCGATCAAGGAGGAAAACGATATTGCATCTGATCGAGACACTGAGAGGGATGAGCCCAAAGAGTGCGGTCAGGGCAGAAGGGATCATTTGACATCGTTTGCAAATGTTTCAAATACAGAAGTCCAGTATGTTTGGAGATTGGGACATGTCCAGAAAGTATGATATAATGACCCAATTTCTACTTTACATGGGTTACACAATGGGTTGGAGTCTGAGTGAAACTTGGCAAATTTTTCTTTGGAAATATGTAGGCGGTGAACAGCTTTGAATTGGAGTAGCCCATGTCTGGGGCATATAGAAGAGGAGTGTGTCCGGCGTAGGATAGATTCCCAGAGATCATCTGTTATGTTGAATGCTAAATCCTTTTCCCAGTGTGATCTGATAATTGAGAGGGAAGGAGATTGTAGGCTAAGTAGTAAACCATACATTTCTTTCATCAGCCTTTTTTTTTATTAATTTTTATATCTAAAAGTGTGTCTAAGCTTGTTTCTTCAGGCAGGTTAGGGAATTGTGGGCACCTGCTTTTAGTAAAATGTGGAATTTGTAAGTACCGGAAAAAGTGAGTCCTTGGAATGCTAAACTGTTCAGTAAGTTGAGTAAACGAGGCAAAAATAGCATCAATAAAAAGATCTTTATGTAGTCCGTTATCTCTCCAGATTTTAAAAGCAGAGTCAGAAATTAAGGGTGGAAATAAGTGGTTTGAAAACAAAGGGGCTTTTAATGACATCAAATGTAAACCAAGTTTCTTTCTACATTGCCTCCAGATTTTGAGAGTCATATAACAACGAGTTGGACTTGTATGAACACAGCTCTATAGGAAGTGCTGCACTCAGTGATGCTAGTAGGGAAGTTTTATTACAGCTAGTAAGTTCAATATCAAGCCCGGCTGGAATTTGTTGAGGCTGGACATTGACCCCATAGAGCATATTTCGGATGTTGGCTGCCCAATAATAAAAGGTAAAATTTGGTAAAGCAAGTCCACCGAGGGTTCCAGGTCTTTGTAGGAAATCTTTACGTATTCCAGCTGGTTTACCATTCCAGATGAATGTAGAAATACATTTATCCAAGGAATCATAAATGTTTTGTGATATAAACTGGAATACATTGAAATAGGTACAAGTATTTGGGCAGCACATTCATTTTTACAGAGTCAATACGGCCAATTAGTGTTAGGTTGTTCCACTGAAGAAAGTCTGTTTTGGTTGTTTGGAGAAGAGGGACAAAGTCAGTAACTTTAACACCCAGATAAGTAAAGCAGTCCGATTTGATCCCCACTGTTTATGCCTGCGTTATTTATTCATTGTGTGCTTCAGTGAATTGAGTGAATTCATGTATTTATTGTGTCCCTAAATGAAATGAATGAAGGAGTTGATGGTCTGAAGCGCTTTAGTTGCTTTGGCAAATAAATGGAGACTCACTCATACAGGCATTTTCCAGTTGGAGTCTGTTTTAGTCTGTTTTAATGGTTATTGTAGAAATGGAGCTCTATGATCAGCTATCACTGATTTTATTTTAGTGTAGCTCATAGTGATCATGGTGCAATTAGCACTGTTTATTTATCTGAGATTTCTGGATTTCTTTTGAAAACACGTGTTGATTTGAACCTCTGGTCCTGATCATGCAGGCCACACCTTGATGGCGAGCTGGATCCCAGGGAACCAGATCGGCAGAACCCGCAAATTGGAGAGCCACAGCCGTCCACTGGGTCGGTAGGGGGTTCCGTGTGACCCGTTAAACACCACCTCAGTGGTGCCCACCCAACATTCATCTGACTTATTGCTCCATTGAACTCTGGGCTGGACCATTTCTGCTTCTCCTTGACTCTGAGATTCCAGTGAACAACAATTCATGATGAAATGTTCTGCTTCTTCTTCTTTGTAAATATGTATATTTGAATGGCCATTTACATTATTATTGTCACTCACTGTATATTTATTCATAAAAGAAACGTCAACAGATTTTCCGTCTCCTGCTGCTCCCTCCTTGAGATGAATTCTAGACTTCTGACCACTAGCCACTAACATCTTGATGCTTTAACTTAGCATCACGAGTGCTACACTCGGGACTTTCACCGTTACACGTCATTACATTCATCTGTCACCCCCCCAGTCTTTCAGAGGTGAGCCATCTCACCACCAAGATCTTGAACTGTATGAGAGTGTATTTTTATGTTCACTAAAAGATTGGATCAGCGTTTGCTCACCATTTTGTTCCACTAGTGGACTTATCATCCGTGCTGGTTTTACTGTTGATCCCATGCCATCTATTTATTTTACAATAGAAACACTGACGATATCAATTTTCAACTTAATAAAAGTCACAATTTTTCATTTGGTTTTTCTCATGACTCTACTTTCTCCACTCTCGACATTTCGCCTTTACAGAGAAACCGAAGACGGCCTGCATCTTGTTTTATAACGAGGAAACAAGACGACTCGTTAGAACCAGAAAATGAACTTCATAAACAGATAATAAATAACGAAGAAGAAGAAGCGTTCCCTAAATAAATATATTATCAAATGTTAAAAAGTGCTTTTTAATGGCTATTATAATATTTTAATGCCACATTTATTTATTTATTTATTTAAACTTTTCTTTATTTACTCCACTTACTTTAACTGAAGCATCTGATTTGGTCAGTTTCTAACTAGAACTATAGAGAAAATATTTCAAAAATGATTTCTTATCAAGAAAGTTTAAAAAAAGTATTAGAGCAAGAATGGTAATTCTGACAACTGTGGCGTCTTTGGCTTCTTGGACTTACTTCCTGTTTGGAACGTCAGGGGGGAGGAGTCTGAGACTGAGTGATGGAGGCGTCCTGTGGGGCGAAGAGGCTCGCGGTTCACCAGTCAGCTTAACGCCAACACAAAACAAACTCCCATCACCATGGCAACCGTTTCTGTTGCTCCTGCAGGTCACTTAAGAAAGCTGAAAACGTTCTCCTCAGACGTGCTGGCTGCCCTCCTCCTCCTCACCATGCAGGGTGAGTTCTCCTGGTTGACGTGAAAATCTCTAAAAGTTGTGAATCTGGACCAGAACCTGCTCTGCGTCCTCACAGGAGCGGCGGTGGCGGCGGCGGCGCTCGTTCTGTTTCTGGCTCACGTGCGGGTCTGCCAGACTTGTTCAGTTGTAAAAGAATTCTTGATCTGTCGCAGCATCCCATCAGGTAACGGGGCGGTTCTGACCCATGAAAACCTTCACTGCTTGAAAGTCGGGTTCAAATGGAGCTTTGGTTTTTGTGGGACAGAAGCTGCAGGTCTGGATCCTCCTACACTCCCAAATGTTTGAGATGTTTGGGTTGAAACTGGTCTGAAACCTCCTCAAAGCATCGACCCACATCCGTTTGGACCATGCAGCAGAAAAGATTTGCAGCTTCCATTTTGAATGAAAGGTTTTCCAGAGAAACTGAAGCTGACAGTCTGTACTTCCTGTTTTATTTTGGAAACTTCTTCTCCTCCTTTCTATTTATTTATTTGTTTTACAACAAGCTCGTCTTATTGCACAGTTGACAAACGTTGAATGTTCTGGTTCCGAGTGGTTCCTCTCCTGAAAGTTACATGTTTCCTAATCGTCTTCTGATGGGGATTTCTACAGCTTTCCATCTTAACTCCTGTCTGTGGTTCTGATGAAGTTCTGTTGATTCCGTTTGAACTGTGTTCTCCTACTTGAGTTCTTTGTTCTCCTAGAGTTCGACCCCACATTCCAGTTTGTGATCATGATCCTGCAGAACGTTGGAAGAATCAACTCCAGCGTCTTTGATAGAAACGGCTTCGGCTCCATCACCACCCTCCAGCTGAACGGGTCGGGCGTCACACAGATTTCTGAGAACGTCTGCAGCTCCGATCTCTCAGTTTGGACCAGAACCTTCTGTCAGAGATGAACACAAACTGGTTCCGAGATCCTGCTTCCCTGGACACTCTCAGCTTGGCCGGAAACCAGATTGAAGTTGTGGACGCGACCGCGCTCCACGGACTCACGAACCTCAAACAGCTCCGGCTGAATAACAACCGGATCAGAACCATCCACCCCGACAGTTTCACCTCCCTGGTCTCGTTGACGGAGTTGGACTTGTCTGACAACCGGCTGACCCGGCTCTCGCCGCGACTCCTCGGGTCGCTGAGGTCTGTGAGGTCCATCCGTCTCCATGGAAACCGCTGGAGCTGTTGGTGTGATGCTGAAGACTTTGTGGCGTCTCTGAAAGGTTCGTAGCTCAAAGTCCGAGCAGAGCGCGGACGTTCAGGATCCTGAAGGTTATTGTGGTCTCAGACCTGCAGAACCGGTCTGTGCTGGTCCGACCCACACAGGTGACCTGTGAGACCCCCCCCTCTCTGAAAGGTCAGCCTGTCGTCAATGTGAGCGTTCTGTCACAAGCGACCCCACCCTCACACTCCACTGGTTTTTTTTTTCATAAAGTTGAACATTTTTGAACCTCTAAAGCAGAACATCCATTTATTTATATTTTTAAACTTTTTAACAAGGTTTTTGAACATTTAAAATTAAAATTCTAGAACTGACAAAAACAGCACCATCTTGTGGCTAAACTGAAAAGTGCACCTTTTTTTTATTTAGCTTTTTCCTGTTTGTTTGACCTGCACAAGTGATTTATCAAAGTCTGAGGAGTTTCAGGTTTAATTTTAGTTTTTTTTTTTTCTTAAATGTTATAGAATAAGGGGGTCAAACTCAGTCGCACAAGAGGCTAAACTCCAAAACACACCTGAGGTCGCGGGCCGAACAGGATAAACATTTATTGAACACTCTAAAAATAAACGTTTAAAACCGTACATTTTTGACATAATTATGAATAATAAAAAAGAAATATTATACCAGAATAAATCAACCTAAACCTTAAATAATTTTCAATATTTGACTCTCCGTAAGAATACATTTTGTTAAATTATACAATATAGAAATAAGCAGACGATAATATGGAGCCATTAATAATAAAATAAATGTATCTGGAAGGCCGGCCCCCGGGCCACGACTTTGGCACAAGTTAAAGAAGAACCCCTCTTCTTTGTTTATTGGTCCTAATTTTGGAAATTTATGAGGAAAAAAAGTTTCTGACTTCATGAGAAAATCTTTAAATGTACAACTTTAATCACATCATGTTTTTTCTTGTGTGTCGTACTCACTTTTAACGTTTGTCATAAAATGTCCTTTATTTACCTTTTTTCCTCAGTCTCAAGTGAAGTTGACACTTTTAACCAACAGGTGGCGCCACACCAAATATCTACAGAACTCTAGATGTAGTTTTTGACAGTTTTTAGAGGATTGAATGAACTTTACAGCTTTTTTTTTTCATGTTGATCTGTCAGGAACTGTCATTTCTTCATTGGTCCACTCCAAGCCCGCCTTCACGCCGTTTACGGTCCTGAAAGCGTCCAGAGCGACCGGTGCGTTTCTCTCTTCTCTCAGGTGTTTCTCAGGTGACCTTCATCCATGATTCTTGTCTCCTTTCAGATTCTGCCTCCTCCTCCTCTCCTCTGGTTCCAGACATTCACATATTTGTGACGCTGGTTTCCATCATCGGTGCGTATGTTCTTCTGCAAAGTTCTGGTGCCGCTGAGCTTCCATGTTCCTGAATGACGTTGTGTTCGTCTGCAGTTCTGCTGAGTCTTCTTCTGGGCGGGATGTGTTTGCTGCTGGTGATGCACAGACAAAAACGCAGCAGCAAAACAGTGACGCCTGGATGTCCAGGAGAAAGGGAGCAGGAAGTGTCTGGATCCATCGTCCACCTCCCCTCAAAATCTTCTGAGCTCAGAGGTCCAGAGGAGGCCTCCAGGAGGGGATTCAGAGGCGACCGAGCCAAGTCGGCCCACGCCGTGATCCTCACAGCGCCCTTTGGGGTTTCAGGAAGAGACGAGGTGACCTTCCAGGCTGAGACGGAGCAGTCGTGTGGGGTCTCTGAGGACCCGCGGGACACGGAGGTGGGACAAAGTCACCTGACCGGTCTCACCGTGATGGAGGCTCTGAAGGAGCACGAGAGAGGAGGAGCACGAGAGAGGAGAGACCAGGAGGAGAACCCGCGGAGTGGAATCAGTGTCAGCATAGACGTGGTCTCCTACCTGAGCATCGGGAGGGGACAGAATAAACCCGGTCCGGATGAAGAGTCCACTGAAGGTCCGGGTCAAAGTCCTCAGAGCAGGAAGGTCATGAGCAGGATCTCCACCTGGCCTCCAGCTGCAGCCCAGTGGCAGGCCAGGTGGAGAGAGGAGGAGGAGGAGGAGGAGGAGGATGTGTGGACAGGAGGAGCAGCTGAGGAGATCGTGAACCAAACAAAACCTTCTGCTGGGTCTGATCATCACAGTGAAGAGGAGGAGAACAATCCTCCTCAAAGCTCAACCCATCAGGGGGAGGGGGAGGTGCAGGACGAGGAGGAGGAGCTGCAGGAGGAGGGGGAGGAGCTCTCTGAGAAAGCTGCTGGAGGAGGTGGTGATGGGATCATCCAAAGACGGCGGCAGACCTCCCCAGAGGAGCACTCGCATAAGACGGGGAAAAGCTCCAGGGCTGCAGCTGCATCCAGCAAACAGAGCGCAGGCAGCGAGGCCGCCGGCTCCAAAGCGCCCTCTGGTGGCGCCACGCCGGACGACGAAACGCTGCTGTCCGGGAACGAGTACGTGTTCGTGAACCTGCTGCACGAAGTGGCGCACAACAACGGGCGCCGGACCCGGGAGAGGTGGAAGCAGACGCACCTGAACAAGCAACGGCTGGAAGGAGCTGAAACCCCAGCACAGTCTCACGCTAACGCCTCCATTTCCCACAATGCAGCATACCTGCACAGCGGTGTACCTATTGTTTGAAAAGAAACTTTAGAAACTGTTCAACCTGAGTTTTAATTCAACCAGGAAAAATAAAGGAATTTGAAAACATTGTGAAACTCTTAAACATTAAACCATGATAATTTTTAATATATTTAGTTTATGAACCAAAAAATGTAAGGAAGGAATAGATTCTAAAATAGACACTTATAGACAATAAACACAACCGTTTGAACCACTTATTTTGTCAAAACAATAAATGTATGGATTATTCATTTCTGGTATGAAACATGAACCCTTGGATAAATAAAAAATAATCATTTTAGAAAATGACTGTGTTCTTTTCAGTTCAACATTTTTTTGTTTCAAATACAGTAACTTTAGATTATTAACAGAAGACTTGACTGGTCGTCTAGTGGAGACTTGGGCATCACATATTCCCAACAATATTCACATTTAGATGCTTTTTTGAGAGAACATAGTATGTTCAATAAAAAAAATCTTTGTTTAAAACAATAAATTAACGACTTTAGGCTTTTAGATGGCTAAATTAATATTTTAAACTGATATTTTCCTTCAGTCTGAATTCTGTGAAACAGAAAATAAAAAATGCCATCTAGTGGACAGATATCGACATTACTTCTGTAATCATAAGATATATTTTTAGAGAATCTTCAAGAATACATTTTTACTCAAACAATAAATTGGTTGTTTTAGGCAAATTCGAGGAAATTTTGAACTTTTTAACTGACCTGAATTCAGCACAAAATAAGTTTGACATGAAATTGTCGCCATCTAGTGGACACTAATGGCATTACTAATTTCCACAGATTTTAATTAAGAACCTATTTTTCAGAGAATCAATATGGCACCATTAGTGATGTTTGTTGAAACAATGAATGTATAAATTAGCTCATTAAGGTTTTAGATGAAACTAGTAATTGTTTTGCCAAATTTTGCAAGTAAATATTTGACTTGGAAGTTTTTCCATCTATTGCGCACTGACAGACATTTCATATTTCCACAAGATCCTCAAACTAAGATCATATTTTTATGAGAATCAATATGGTATCCTCAATATAAAACAAATAATATATAAATAATTTTTAGGCTTTTTAATACATCTGGTAAAAAAAAAAAAAAGATAAAAATGTTGTACGGCTGGACATAATTGTTATAGATTTTGAGAATCAGTCTGGTGTCAAGTTAAAGTTAAAGTCCCATTACTTGTCACACACCTAGGTGTGCGAAATTTGTTCTCCGCATTTGACCCATCCCCTGGGGGAGCGGTGAGCTGCAGACACAGCCGCGCTCGGGAACCATTTGGTGGTTTAACCCCCCAATCCAACCCCTTAATGCTGAGTGCCAAGCAGGGAGGCACTGGGTCCCATTTTTACAGTCTTTGGTATGACTCGGCAGGGACTTGAACCCATGACCTTCCAATCTCAGGGCGGACACTCTACCACAAGGCCACTGAGCTTGTGTGAGCAAATAATGTAAAAATTAGGTATTTTTTGCTTATTCAGGAAACTGAATTTTGCAAGAAAAAACTTCAACTTTTAATAGTATCTGACCTAAATATTTATTTTCCAAACTATACATTTGAATTTCTTAGCTAAATATTTATTTTCTAAATAAATACTGAAGTCCAAAAGAAGTATTTAGATAAGAGCTAAGGATTTATCTTCTTACCCAAATATTAAGTTTAGCTAAATGTTTATGGAGCTAAATTGTGGTGAATATTGTTTGAAGCCCAAAGATAACAACTTGAAAAAAATATTGGTGTTTGGCCAAAAAACAAGTTATTTTCAGCTTTAAATGTTCTTTTTTTAGGCTTAAAAAGTCAATCTTTCACCTTCAACTCTTTTTCTTTTTGGTTTTGAATCTGAACATTTCAGCAACGGGACTGAAGTTACCAGCATCATCAATTTTGATTGGTCCTTTGAGTTAGCCCCGCCCCAAAATACATTTTCAGAGTAAAAACCAAAAGAAATAACATTTGAAAATGTACACAAAGTTTTAAAGTTGAATTTTTGTGTTTTGAAACCTAAACAACAGAACATGAAGCTGAAAATAATAATATTTATTTTAGACACACTTAACCTCCCACTTCAAATGCAGGGGAGAAGAGAAGAATTCGGATTGGGCCCAATATTCTTTTAAACTGTTTTATTTGGGTTTCCTAATTCAGCTCCATAGATAACTGAAGACAGGAAAATGAAGAATGGATCAGGCTGGGAAAGACTAGTAGAGAGCTTTCACACCAGCACACATTTGGTTTGGTTTGTTTTCAATGACTAAAGTCTACAAAGTGTTTGTTTGTAACTTTGACACATATTGTAACAGACTAAAGTGTTCTGGGTTTGCTCTGTGTTGCGTATTTCTTTCCTCTAGTCAGTACAGTAGTGAGACCATACCAAGCCTGTGCTCCACAGTGCGTCAGTCACTTCATAAAGTGAACAGACGTCTGTCTCTGAGCTCCATTATTGCACTCTCCGCAGCTACACAACCAGACTCTGAACCCAGGGAGGCCAGCTACAAAACACTAGTTTATTCATCTTAACCTGCTGGATCTCTTTGTGGGTCATGGAGTTGCTGGAGCCTAACCTGGTTACTGTTGGGTGAAGGCGGGGTCCATCTTGAACAGGTGGTCAGCCTGTTGTAAGGCCACACACTGTAGCCTATAGAAGAACGTGACAGCAGGTAGTTTGAAACCCTGGACAGACAGACGTCCTGCATTACAGTGAATGTTGGTGTGACCCTCGCTCTGCAGTAGAAATGCTATCAAACTGTCCTCCACTTTACCTGCTTCTTGTAATGGGACAGTCACAGGTGGATTTAATGATCCGTTTACCTGGTAGACACCAAGCTGGCAGCAGCACAACAGAGCAGTGTCTAGACGGGACGATCCATAGAAGAGAAAATTCAAGAAACATACCCTCCTCTTTTATCCAGGCTTGGGACTGGCAAAGTGATCCGACAGAATCACTGAGGCAGAGTTATATGTATGTGTGTTGTGTGTGTGTGGGGGGGGGGTGTATGTATGTGGGGGGGTGGGGTGTATGTATGTGGGTGTGTGTGTGGGGGGGTGTATGTGTGTGTGTGTGGGTGTGTGTGTGTGTGTGTGGTGTGGGGGGGGGGTCGTTTGTCTATTTTTTACTCTAAATTTTAACTACATCTACATCTATCTACCTACATCTATGTACCTACATCTATCTACCTACATCTATCTACTTACATCTATCTACCTACATCTATGTACCTACATCTATGTACCTACTTCTATCTACCTACATCTATCTACTTACATCTATGTACCTACATCTATCTACCTACATCTATGTACCTACATCTATGTACCTACATCTATCTACCTACATCTATCTACCTACATCTATGTACCTACATCTATCTACCTACATCTATCTACTTACATCTATCTACCTACATCTATGTACCTACATCTATGTACCTACATCTATCTACCTACATCTATCTACTTACATCTATGTACCTACATCTATCTACCTACATCTATGTACCTACATCTATGTACCTACATCTATCTACCTACATCTATCTACCTACATCTATGTACCTACATCTATGTACCTACATCTATCTACCTACATCTATCTACCTACATCTATGTACCTACATCTATGTACCTACTTCTATCTACCTACTTACTTACATGCCCCCCCCCCCACACCATAAAAAAATTTCACGCAAAATAAATAAAAAGACTTAGCAATGTCCCAGCTAGCAAAGCCTAGTAGCCCCATATGGACAAACATTTACTGTTTACTTTTAAACCACTTGACCTTGCTGGCTGGGGTGAAACTAAAACGACACTAAAAAAGTATAAATATACATTTAGGGAACTGATAAATAAAATAAAATACATATAATAAAGATAAAAGAATGACAAGGAAGATTATTTTCTTTGCTGTGTTGGATAGTTTACCAACACATCATCAAGAATTAAATTTCTTTGATGCCTTCCTAGCTGGGAATTCTCCCAGCTTGAACCTCACGACTGTGGGGTAAAGGTCTTTTTTCGGATTACATTCTGATTCTGTCTGATCAGACATCTTTCTTGTCTTAGCAGTGGACTCCTCAAAAATTGGTTCGTCTGCTTTCTTCATCAAATATCCAGTTTCCAGCTGACGTTCAGAGTCACTGGCTGATGATGGAGGAGTTTTGGGTGTAGGAGTCCTGCTGACTCCCATCGCCTCATCTTCTGTCCTCATCAAATGTTCAGTTTCCAGCTGACTTTCAAAGTCACTGGCTGATGAAGGAGGAGTTTTGGGTGTAGGATTCCTGTTGAATCCCGTTTGATCATCTGCTTTTACCTTTAAACATTTTGGTTTTATCGGTGGTAAAGGACCCAATAAGTTCTTTTTAACTGGAAGAGTTGGTCCATCAGACATCTTTTTTGTCTTAGCAGTGGACTCCTCAAAAATTGGCTCGTCTGCTTTCTTCATCAAATATCCAGTTTCCAGCTGACGTTCAGAGTCACTGGCTGATGATGGAGGAGTTTTGGGTCTAGGAGTCTTGCTGACTCCCATCGCCTCATCTTCTGTCCTCACCAAATCTTCAGTTTCCAGCTGACTTTCAGAGTCACTGGCTGATGATGGAGGAGTTTTGGGTCTAGGAGTCTTGCTGACTCCCATCGCCTCATCTTCTGTCCTCATCAAATGTTCAGTTTCCAGCTGACTTTCAAAGTCACTGGCTGATGAAGGAGGAGTTCTGGGTCTAGGATTCCTGTTGAATCCCGTTTGATCATCTGCTTTTACCTTTAAACATTTTGGTTTTATCGGTGGTAAAGGACCCAATAAGTTCTTTTTAACTGGAAGAGTTGGTCCATCAGACATCTTTTTTGTCTTAGCAGTGGACTCCTCAAAAATTGGCTCGTCTGCTTTCTTCATCAAATATCCAGTTTCCAGCTGACGTTCAGAGTCACTGGCTGATGATGGAGGAGTTTTGGGTCTAGGAGTCTTGCTGACTCCCATCGCCTCATCTTCTGTCCTCACCAAATCTTCAGTTTCCAGCTGACTTTCAGAGTCACTGGCTGATGATGGAGGAGTTTTGGGTCTAGGAGTCTTGCTGACTCCCATCGCCTCATCTTCTGTCCTCATCAAATGTTCAGTTTCCAGCTGACTTTCAAAGTCACTGGCTGATGAAGGAGGAGTTCTGGGTCTAGGATTCCTGTTGAATCCCGTTTGATCATCTGCTTTTCCCGTTAAAGATTTTGGTTTTATCGGTGATCTATCTTTCCTCAGAGAAGTCAGCTCAGGTTCTACCTCCCTCTTTATCTTTAAAATCTCTTGCATTTTCTCTGCTAGGGCCTGTTTTTCATCAGTCTGTTTGCCTTGAAGATCCAAGATTTCAGCCTTGATGCTCTGACGTTCTTTTTCCATCTCATCAAGCCTTCCTCTGTGCCACAAGTTCCTCTTCTATTTTGATTTGTCTTTAATTCCTTTTGAAGTTTTCGGAGTTCCGCTTTCAGCCTGGAATTTTTTCTTCCTGCGTTTTTTCTTTTCAGCCAACACGTCTTCCAATTCGACCCTTGAACCTCTTTGGTTCTAGAGGATTTTTCCACTTCCCGCAGTTGGGTTTTCAGGTCTGTGGCTTCCTGTTCTAAATTCTTGACAGCAATCCGTTCATCATTGACTATCCTGGACAGAGTTGAGGACCATATGAGCTGGCCGTTCCTCCAGAAAGCATGCTGCTCACATGGTCCGGGAGGTGTTCCAGCTCAGCCTTTAGTCCTTGAATCTTTTGCTTTAGTGTGTCCACGACGTTGTTGAGAGACAAACTTTTTCTCCTCAAAACCGTCCAACTCTGCTTCCGCCTCGGTCTTCTTTTCTAAATCCCTTTTTAAAGTTTGGCAGTCTTCTGAG
>ML136857.1:0-22689 GCA_003999625.1 Oryzias javanicus
AAGTCGACAAAGTTCTATTACCCCAAGATTTTTCGCCGGGTTCTATTACCCCCCCAAAAAAATCGCCAGAGTTCTATTACCCCAAAATTTTTCGCCGGAGTCTATTACCCCCAAAAAATTTGCCAGAGTTCTATTACCCCTCTCAAATACCCATATTCTATTACCCCCAAACATTTGCCAGATCTATTACCCTTAAATTTTCGCCGAGTTCTATTACCCCAAAATTTTTCGCCGAGTTCTATAACCCCCGAAAAAATTCCAGAGTTCTATTACCCCCTCAAATACCCCAAGTTCAATTACCCCGCTCAAATACCCAAGTTCTTATTACCCTCCCAAAGTCGACAAAGTTCTATTACCCCAAAATTTTCGCCGGTTCTATAACCCCCCGAAAAAATTCCAGAGTTCTATTACCCCCCTCAAATACCCCAGAGTTCAATTACCCCCTCAAAATACCCCAGAGTTCTATTACCCCCCCCAAAGTCGACAAAGTTCTATTACCCCCAAAATCTTTTTGCCGGAGGTTCTAACTCCCCAAAAAATTGCCAATTCTATTACCCCAAAATTTTCGCCGTTCTATTACCCCAAAATTTATCGCGGGAGTTCTATTACCCCCAAAAAATCGCCGGAGTTCTATTACCCAAAATTTTTCGCGGAGTTTTATACCCCCCAAAAATCGCCGGATTCTATTACCCCAAAATTTTTTCGTCGGATCTATTACCCCCAAAAAATTTTAAGAGTTCTATTACCCCGTCAAAATACCCCGGAGTTCTTTTACCCCCAAAAACAATTGCCAGAGTTTTATTACCCCGCTCAAATACCCCAGAGTTCTATTACCCCCCAAAAATTGCCAGATTCTATCACGCCGCCTCAAATACCCCAGAGTTCTATTACCCCCCAAACAGTGCCAGATTCATTACCCCAAAAATTTTCGCGGATTCTATTACCCCAAAATTTTTCGCCGGAGTTCTATACCCTCGCCAAAACCCCAGAGTTCTATTTCCCCTCCAAAAGTCGACAAAGTTCTATTACCCAAATTTTTCACCTGGGTTCGATCAACACCCCCCATAAAAAATCGCCGGAGTTCTATTACCCCAAAATTTTCGCCGGGTTCTATTACCCCCCAAAAAACTTGAGTTCTATTACCCCAAAATTTTTCGCCGATTCTATTACCCCAAAATTTTTCGCCGGAGTTCTATTACCCCAAAAATTTTTCGCCGATTCTATTACCCCGCTCAAAACCCCAGAGTTCTATTACCCCCCCAAAAGTCGACAAATTCTATTACCCCAAGATTTTTCGCCGGGTTCTATTACCCCCCCAAAAAATCCCAGATTCTATACCCCAAAATTTTCGCCGAGTTCTATTACCCCCCCAAAAATTCCAGAGTTCTTACCCCTCTCAAATACCCAGAGTTCTATTACCCCCAAACATTTGCCAGAGTTCTATTACCCTTTAAATTTTTCGCCGGAGTTCTATTACCCCAAAATTTTTCGCCGGTTCTATAACCCCCCAAAAAAGCCAGAGTTCTATTACCCCCCTCAAATCCCCAGAGTTCAATTACCCGCCTCAAATACCCCAGAGTTCTATTACCCCTCCCAAAAAGTCACAAAGTTCTATTACCCCAAAATTTTCGCCAGTTCTATAACCCCCAAAAAAATTGCCAAGTTCTATTACCCCCCTCAAAACCCCAGAGTTCAAATTACCCGCTTCAAATACCCCAGAGTTCTATACCCCTCCCAAAAGTCGACAAATTCTAATACCCCAAAATCTTTTGCCGGTTCTATACTCCCCAAAAAATTGCCAGAGTTCTATTACCCCAAAATTTTTCGCCGGTTCTATTACCCCAAAATTTATCGCTGGATTCTATTACCCCCAAAAAATCGCCGAGTTCTATTACCCCAAATTTTTCCTGAGTTTTTTACCCCCCCCAAAAATCGCGGAGTTCTATTACCCCAAAATTTTTCGCTGGAGATCTATACCCCCCAAAAAATTTGTAGAGTTCTATCACGCCGCTAAAATACCCCGGAGTTCTTTTACCCCCAAAAAATTGCCAGAGTTCTATTACCCCTCTCAAATACCCCAGAGTTCTATTACCCCCAAAACAATCGCCGGAGTTCCATTACCCCGAAATTTTTCGCGGGATCTATTAAACCCCAAAAAACGCCGGAGTTCTATTACCCCAAAATTTTTCGCCGAGTTCTATTACCCCTCAAATACCCCAGAGTTCTATTACCCCTCCCAAAAGCGACAAAGTTCTATTACCCCCCAAAAAATTTGTAAAGAGTTCTATTACCCGCTCAAATACCCCGATTCTTTACCCCCAAAAACAATTGCCAGAGTTTTATTACCCCGCTCAAATACCCCAGAGTTCTATTACCCCAAAAAAATTGCCAGAGTTCTATTACCCTTAAATTTTTCGCCGGTTCTATTACCCAAAATTTTTCGCCGGGGTTCTATAACCCCCGAAAAAATGCCAGAGTTCTATTACCCCCCTCAAATACCCAGAGTTCAATTACCCCGCTCAAATACCCCAGAGTTCTATTACCTCTCCCAAAAGTCGACAAAGTTCTATTACCCCAAAATTTTGCCGGGGTTCTATTACTCCCCAAAAAATTGCCAGAGTTCTATTACCCCAAAATTTTTCGCCGGGTTCTTATTACCCCAAAATTTTCGCTGGAGATCTATTACCCCCCAAAAAATTTTTAAGAGTTCTATTACGCCGCTCAAATACCCCGATTCTTTTACCCCCAAAAAATTTGCCAGTTTCTATTACCCCTCTCAAATACCCCACAGTTCTATACCCCCCAAACATTTGCCAGAGTTCTATTACCCCAATTTTTCCCAGATTCTATTACCCCAAAAATTTTTTCGCCGGTTCTATTACCCCCCGAAAAAATTGCCAGAGTTCTATTACCCCCCTCAAATACCCCAGAGTTCAAATACCCCGCTCAAATACCCCAGATTCTATTACCCCTCCCCAAATGTTTACAAAGTTCTATTACCCCAAAATTTTTTCGCCGGTTCTATTACCCCCCAAAAAATCACCGAGTTCTATTACCCCAAAATTTTTCGCCGAGTTCTATTACCCCAAAATATTTCGCCGGAGCTATTACCCCGCTCAAATACCCCAGAGTTCTATTACCCCTCCCAAATCGACAAATTCTATTACCCAAGATTTTCGCCGGGTTCTATTACCCCCCAAAAAATCGCTGAGTTCTATACCCAAAATTTCGCCGGTTCTATTACCCCCAAAATTTTTGCCCGAGTTCTATTACCCCAAAATTTTCGTCGGAGTTCTATTACCCCCAAAAAATTTTAGAATTACCCCAAAATTTTTCACCCGGGTTCTTATTAACCCCCCCAAAAAAATCGCCGGAGTTCTAATTACCCCAAATCGCCGGAGTTCTATTACCCCGCTCAAATACCCCAGAGTTCATTACCATACATCCCCCAAAAGTCGACAAAGTTCTATTACCCAAAATTTTCTCGCCGGAGTTCTATTACCCCCAAAAAAAAACGCCGAGAGTTCTATTACCCCGAAATTTTTCGCCGGAGTTCTATTACCCCCAAAAAATCCCAGAGTTCTATTACCCCAAACTTTTTCGCCGGAGTTCTATTACCCCGCTCAAAATACCCCAGAGTTCTATTACCCCTCCAAAAGTTGACAAAGTTCTATTACCCCAAATTTTTTTCGCCCGGGTTCTATTACCCCCCCAAAAAAATTGCCAGAGTTCTATTACCCCTTCAAATACCCCAGAGTTCTATTACCCCCCAAAAAGTTGCCAAAGTTCTATTACCCCCTCAAATACCCCAGAGTTCTATTACCCCCCCAAAAATTCGCCAAAGTTCTATTACCCCAAAATTTTTCGCCGGGGTTCTATTACCCCCCCAAAAAAATCGCCGGAGTTCTATTACCCCGAAATTTTTCGCCGGGTTCTATTACCCCCCAAAAAATCGCCGCAGTTCGATTACCCCCAAAATTTTCGCCGGATTCTATTACCCGGCTCAAGTACCCCAGAGTTCTATTACCCCTCCCAAAAGTCAACAAATTTCTATTACCCCCCAAAAAATTTGTAAAGATTCTATTACCCCGCCTCAAAATACCCCCGAGTTCTTCTTTACCCCCAAAACAATTTGCCAGAGTTTTATTACCCCCTCAAATACCCCAGAGTTCTATTACCCCTCCCAAAAAGTCGACAAAGTTCTATTACCCCAAAATTTTTTGCCGGGGTTCTATTACCCCCCAAAAAATTGCCAGAGTTCTATTACCCCAAAATTTTTCGCCGGGGTTCTATTACCCCAAAATTTATCGCTGGAGTTCTATTACCCCCAAAAAAATCGCCAGAGTTCTATTACCCCAAATTTTTCGCCTGGAGTTCTATTACCCCCCAAAAAATCGCCGGAGGTTCTATTACCCAAACAAAATTTCGCTGGAGTTCTATTACCCCCAAAAAATTTGTAAGAGTTCTATTACCCCCCTCAAATACCCCCAGATTCTTTTACCCCCAAAAAATTTCCAGAGTTTTTATTACCCCGCTTCAAATACCCCAGAGTTCTATTACCCCCCAAAAATTGCCAGAGTTCTATTACCCCTCTCAAATACCCCAGAGTTTTATTACCCCCCCAAGACTCAACAAAGTTCTATTACCCCAAAATTTTTCACCCGGTTCTATTACCCCCCCAAAAAATCGCCGCGAGTTCTATTACCCCAAAATTTTTCGCCGGAGTTCTATTACCCCGCTCAATACCCCAGAGTTCTATTACCCCTCCAAAAGTCGACAAAGTTCTATTACCCAAAATTTTTCACCCGGGTCTTTACCCCCCAAAAAAACGCCGGAGTTCTATTACCCCGAAATTTTTCGCCGGGGTTTCTATTACCCCCCAAAAAATCGCCGGAGTTCTATTACCCCAAAATTTTTCGCGGGAGTTCTATTACCCCGCTCAAATACCCGGAGTTCTATTACCCCTCCCAAAAGTCGACAAAGTTCTATTACCCCAAAATTTTTTCGCCGGGGTTCTATTACCCCCAAAAAAAATCGCCTGAGTTCTATTACCCCCCCAAAAAATTGTAAGACTTTGAATGCATCTGCGCATCTGTAAAAACTGCCAGGCATGAAGCCAATGAGGCAAATTGAATTTGTGATTATTGGGCTATATAAAAAAAATTGAATTGAATTGATTATTACCCCGCTAAAATACCCCGGAGTTCTTTACCCCAAAACAACATTGCCAGAGTTTTATTACCCCGCTCAAATACCCCAGAGTTCTATTACCTCCAAAAGATTTGCCAGAGTTCTATCACCCGCTCAAATACCCCAGAGTTCTATTACCCCTCAAACATTGCCAGAGTTCTATTACCCCAAAATTTTTCGCCGGAGTTTTATTACCCCAAACTTTTTTGCCGTAGTTCTATTACCCCGCTAAAATACCCCAGAGTTCTATTACCCCTCCCAAAAGTCGACAAAGTTCTATTACCCCAAAATTTTTCACCCGGGTTCTATTACCCCCCCAAAAAATCGCCGGATTTCTATTACCCGAAATTTTTCGCGGGGTTCTATTACCCCCAAAAAATCGCCGGAGTTCTATTACCCCAAAATTTTTCGTCGGAGTTTCTATTACCCCCCAAAAAATTTTTAAGAGTTCTATTACCCCGCCTCAAATACCCCGGAGTTCTTTACCCCCAAAACAATTTGCCAGAGTTCTATTACCCCGCTCAAATACCCCAGAGTTCTATTACCCCCCAAAAATTGGCCAGAGTTTATCACGCCGCTCAAATACCCCGAGTTCTATTACCCCCCCAAACATGCCGAGTCTATTACCCCAAAATTTTTCGCGGGAGCTTCTATTACCCCAAAATTTTTCGCCGGAGTTCTATTACCCTCGCAAATACCCAGAGTTCTATTTTCCCCTCCAAAAGTCGACAAAGTTCTATTACCCAAAATTTTTCACCTGAGTTCGATCACACCCCCCATAAAAAATCGCCGGAGTTCTATTACCCCATAATTTTTCGCTGGGATTCTATTACCCCCCAAAAAATCGCTGAGTTCTATCCAAAATTTTTCGCCGGAGTTCTATTACCCCAAAATTTTTCGCCGGAGTCTATTACCCCAAAATTTTTCGCCGGGTTCTATTACCCCGCTCAAATACCCCAGAGTTCTATTACCCTCCCAAAAGTCGACAAAGTTCTATTACCCCCAAGATTTTCGCCGGGGTTCTATTACCCCCCCAAAAAAATCGCCAGAGTTCTATTACCCCAAAATTTTCGCCGGAGTTCTATTACCCCCCCAAAAATTTTGCCAGAGTTCTATTACCCCTCTCAAATACCCCAGAGTTCTATTACCCCCAAACATTTGCCAAGTTTCTATTACCCTTAAATTTTTCGCCGAGTTCTATTACCCCAAAATTTTCGCCGGGTTCTATAACCCTTCCGCAAAAATTGCCAGAGTTCTATTACCCCCCTCAAATACCCCAGAGTTCAATTACCCCGCTCAAATACCCCAGAGTTCTATTACCCCTCCCAAAAGTCGACAAAGTTCTATTACCCCAAAATTTTTCGCCGGGGTTCTATAACCCCCGAAAAAATTGCCAGAGTTCTATTACCCCCTCAAAAATACCCAGAGTTCAATTACCCCGCTCAAATACCCCAGAGTTCTATTACCCCTCCAAAAGTCGACAAAGTTCTATTACCCCAAAATCTTTTGCCGGGTTCTATTACTCCCCAAAAAATTGCCAGAGTTCTATTACCCCAAAATTTTTCGCCGGGGTTCTATTACCCCAAAATTTATCGCCGGAGTTCTATTACCCCAAAATTTTTCGCTGGAGTTTTATTACCCCCAAAAAAATCGCCGGAGTTCTATTACCCCAAAATTTTTCGCCGGAGTTCTATTACCCCCCAAAAAATTTTTAAGAGTTCTATTACCCCGCTCAAATACCCCGGAGTTCTTTTACCCCAAAAATTTTCCAGAGTTTTATTACCCGCTCAAATACCCCAGAGTTCTATTACCCCCAAAAATTGGCAGAGTTCTATTACCCGCTCAAATACCCCAGAGTTCTATTACCCCCCAAAATGTGCCAGAGTTCTATTACCCCAAAATTTCGCCGGAGTTCTATTACCCCAAAATTTATCGCTGGAGTTCTATTACCCCCCAAAAAATCGCCGGAGTTTATTACCCCAAAATTTTTCGCTGGAGTTCTATTACCCCCCAAAAATCGCCGGAGTTCTATTACCCCAAAATTTTTCGTCGGAGTTCTATTACCCCCCAAAAAATTTTTAAGAGTTCTATTACCCCGCTCAAATACCCCAGAGTTCTTTTACCCCCAAAACAATTTGCCAGAGTTTTCTATTACCCCGCTCAAAACCCAGAGTTCTATTACCCCCAAAAAATTTGCCAGATTTTATTACCCCGCTCAAATACCCCAGAGTTCTATTACCCCCCAAACATTTGCCAGAGTTCTATACCCAAAATTTTTCGCGGAGTTCTATTACCCCAAAATTTTTCGCCGGAGTTCTATTACCCCTCTCAAATACCCAGAGTTCTATTACCCCTCCCAAAAAGTCGACAAATTCTATTACCCCAAAATTTTTCACCGGGTTCTATCACACCCCCCAAAAAATCGCCGGAGTTCTATTACCCCAAAATTTTTCGCGGGGTTCTATTACCCCCCAAAAAATCGCTGGAGTTCTATTACCCCAAAATTTTTCGCCGGAGTTCTATTACCCCAAAATTTTTCGCCGGAGTTCTATTACCCCAAAATTTTTCGCCGGAGTTCTATTACCCGCTCAAATACCCAGAGTTCTATTACCCCTCCCAAAAGTCGACAAAGTTCTATTACCCCAAGAATTTTTCGCCGGAGTTCTATTACCCCCCCAAAAAATTCGCCAGAGTTCTATTACCCCAAAATTTTTCGCCGGAGTTCTATTACCCCCCAAAAATTTGCCAGAGTTCTATTACCCCTCTCAAATACCCCAGAGTTCTATTACCCCAAAAAAATAAAACAATTTTTTGCCCCAAGAGTTCTATTTTTTTTTATTACCTTCAAAAATTTTTCGCCGGAGTTCTATTACCCCCAAAATTTTTCGCCGGGTTCTATAACCCCCGAAAAAAATTGCCAGAGTTCTATTACCCCCTCAAATACCCCAGAGTTCAATTACCCCGCTCAAATACCCCAGAGTTCTATTACCCCTCCCAAAAGTCGACAAAAGTTCTATTACCCCAAAATTTTTTCGCCGGGGTTCTATTACCCCCCGAAAAAAATTGCCAGAGTTCTATTACCCCCCTCATACCCCAGAGTTCTATTACCCCGCTCAAATACCCCAGAGTTCTATTACCCCTTCCAAAAGTCGACAAAGTTCTATTACCCCAAAATCTTTTGCCGGAGTTCTATTACTCCCCAAAAAATACCCCAGAGTTCTATTACCCCAAATTTTTCGCCAAAGTTCTATTACCCCAAAATTTATCGCCAGAGTTCTATTACCCCCCAAAAAAATCGCCGGAGTTCTATTACCCCAAAATTTTTCGCCGGAGTTCTATTACCCCCCAAAAAATCGCCGGAGTTTCTATTACCCCAAAATTTTTCGTCGGAGTTCTATTACCCCCCAAAAAAATTTTAAGAGTTCTATTACCCCGCTCAAATACCCCGGAGTTCTTTTACCCCAAAACAAATTTGCCAGAGTTTTATTACCCCGCTCAAATACCCCAGAGTTCTATTACCCCCCAAAAATTGGCCAGAGTTCTATCACGCCGCTCAAATACCCCAGAGTTCTATTACCCCCAAACATGTGCCAGAGTTCTATTACCCCAAAAATTTTTCGCGGGAGTTCTATTACCCCAAAATTTTTCGCCGGAGTTCTATTACCCCTCGCAAATACCCAGAGTTCTATTTTCCCCTCCCAAAGTCGACAAAGTTCTATTACCCCATAATTTTTCACCTGGGTTCGATCACACCCCCAAAAAATCGCCGGAGTTCTATTACCCCAAAATTTTTCGCCGGGGTTCTATTACCCCCAAAAAATCGCTGGAGTTCTATTACCCCAAAATTTTTCGCCGGAGTTCTATTACCCCAAAATTTTTCGCCGGAGTTCTATTACCCCAAAATTTTTCGCCGGAGTTCTATTACCCCGCTCAAATACCCCAGAGTTCTATTACCCCTCCCAAAAGTCGACAAAGTTCTATTACCCCAAGATTTTTCGCCGGGGTTCTATTACCCCCCAAAAAAATCGCCAGAGTTCTATTACCCCAAAATTTTTCGCCGGAGTTCTATTACCCCCCCAAAAATTTGCCAGAGTTCTATTACCCCTCTCAAATACCCCAGAGTTCTATTACCCCCAAACATTTGCCAGAGTTCTATTACCCTAAATTTTTCGCCGGAGTTCTATTACCCCAAAATTTTTCGCCGGGGTTCTATAACCCCCCGAAAAAATTGCCAGAGTTCTATTACCCCCTCAAATACCCCAGAGTTCAATTACCCCGCTCAAATACCCCAGAGTTCTATTACCCCTCCCAAAAGTCGACAAAGTTCTATTACCCCAAAATTTTTCGCCAGGGTTTCTATAACCCCGAAAAAATTTGCCAGAGTTCTATTACCCCCCTCAAATACCCCAGAGTTCAATTACCCCGCTCAAATACCCCAGAGTTCTATTACCCCTCCCAAAAGTCGACAAAGTTCTATTACCCCAAAATCTTTTGCCGGGGTTCTATTACTCCCCAAAAAATTGCCAGAGTTCTATTACCCCAAAATTTTTCGCCGGAGTTCTATTACCCCAAAATTTATCGCTGGAGTTCTATTACCCCCAAAAAAATCGCCGGAGTTCTATTACCCCCAAATTTTTCGCTGGAGTTTTATTACCCCCCAAAAAAATCGCCGGAGTTCTATTACCCCAAAATTTTTCGCTGGAGATCTATTACCCCCCAAAAAATTTGTAAGAGTTCTATCACGCCGCTAAAATACCCCGAGTTCTTTACCCCCAAAAAATTTGCCAGAGTTCTATTACCCCTCTCAAATACCCCAGAGTTCTATTACCCCCCCAAAACAATCGCCGGAGTTCCATTACCCCGAAATTTTTCGCCGGGGATCTATTAAACCCCAAAAAATCGCCGGAGTTCTATTACCCCAAAATTTTTCGCCGGAGTTCTATTACCCCGCTCAAATACCCCAGAGTTCTATTACCCCTCCCAAAAGTCGACAAAGTTCTATTACCCCCCAAAAAATTTGTAAGAGTTCTATTACCCCGCTCAAATACCCCGGAGTTCTTTTACCCCCAAAACAATTTGCCAGAGTTTTATTACCCCGCTCAAATACCCCAGAGTTCTATTACCCCCAAAAAATTTGCCAGAGTTCTATTACCCTTAAATTTTTCGCCGGAGTTCTATTACCCCAAAATTTTTCGCCGGGGTTCTATTACCCCCCGAAAAAATTGCCAGAGTTCTATTACCCCCCTCAAATACCCCAGAGTTCAATTACCCCGCTCAAATACCCCAGAGTTCTATTACCTCTCCCAAAAGTCGACAAAGTTCTATTACCCCAAAATTTTTTGCCGGGGTTCTATTACTCCCCAAAAAATTGCCAGAGTTCTATTACCCCAAAATTTTTCGCCGGGGTTCTATTACCCCAAAATTTTTCGCTGGAGATCTATTACCCCCCAAAAAATTTGTAAGAGTTCTATCACGCCGCTCAAATACCCCGGAGTTCTTTTACCCCCAAAAAATTTGCCAGAGTTCTATTACCCCTCTCAAATACCCCACAGTTCTATTACCCCCCAAACATTTGCCAGAGTTCTATTACCCCAAAATTTTTCGCCAGAGTTCTATTACCCCAAAATTTTTCGCCGGGGTTCTATTACCCCCGAAAAAATTGCCAGAGTTCTATTACCCCCCTCAAATACCCCAGAGTTCAAATACCCCGCTCAAATACCCCAGAGTTCTATTACCCCTCCCAAATGTTTACAAAGTTCTATTACCCCAAAATTTTTCGCCGGGGTTCTATTACCCCCCAAAAAATCACCGGAGTTCTATTACCCCAAAATTTTTCGCCGGAGTTCTATTACCCCAAAATATTTCGCCGGAGTTCTATTACCCCGCTCAAATACCCCAGAGTTCTATTACCCCTCCCAAAAGTCGACAAAGTTCTATTACCCCAAGATTTTTCGCCGGGGTTCTATTACCCCCCAAAAAATCGCTGGAGTTCTATTACCCCAAAATTTTTCGCCGGAGTTCTATTACCCCAAAATTTTTTGCCGGAGTTCTATTACCCCAAAATTTTTCGTCGGAGTTCTATTACCCCCCAAAAAAATTTTTAAGAGTTCTATTACCCCGCTCAAATACCCCAGAGTTCTATTACCCCCCAAAAATTTGCCAGAGTTCTATTACCCCTCTCAAATACCCCAGAGTTTTATTACCCCTCCCAAGACTCAACAAAGTTCTATTACCCCAAAATTTTTCACCCGGGTTCTATTACCCCCCCAAAAAATCGCCGGAGTTCTATTACCCCAAATTTTTCGCCGGAGTTCTATTACCCCGCTCAAATACCCCAGAGTTCTATTACCCCTCCCAAAAGTCGACAAAGTTCTATTACCCCAAATTTTTCACCCGGGTTCTATTACCCCCCAAAAAAATCGCCGGAGTTCTATTACCCCGAAATTTTTCGCCGGGGTTCTATTACCCCCCAAAAATCGCCGGAGTTCTATTACCCCAAACTTTTTCGCCGGAGTTCTATTACCCCGCTCAAATACCCCAGAGTTCTATTACCCCTCCAAAAGTTGACAAAGTTCTATTACCCCAAGATTTTTCGCCGGGGTTCTATTACCCCCCAAAAAATTGCCAGAGTTCTATTAGCCCCTTCAAATACCCCAGAGTTCTATTACCCCCCAAAAATTTGCCAGAGTTCTATAACCCCTCTCAAATACCCCAGAGTTCTATTACCCCTCCCAAAAGTCGACAAAGTTCTATTACCCCAAAATTTTTCACCCGGGTTCTATTACCCCCCCCCAAAAAATCGCCGGAGTTCTATTACCCCGAAATTTTTCGCCGGGGTTCTATTACCCCCCAAAAAATCGCCGGAGTTCTATTACCCCAAAATTTTTCGCCGGAGTTCTATTACCCGGCTCAAGTACCCCAGAGTTCTATTACCCCTCCCAAAGTCAACAAAGTTCTATTACCCCCCAAAAAAATTTGTAAGAGTTCTATTACCCCGCTCAAATACCCCGGAGTTCTTTTACCCCCAAAACAATTTGCCAGAGTTTTATTACCCCGCTCAAATACCCCAGAGTTCTATTACTCCTCCCAAAAGTCGACAAAGTTCTATTACCCCAAAATTTTTTGCCGGGGTTCTATTACCCCCCAAAAAATTGCCAGAGTTCTATTACCCCAAAATTTTTCGCCGGGGTTCTATTACCCCAAAATTTATCGCTGGAGTTCTATTACCCCCAAAAAAATCGCCGGAGTTCTATTACCCCAAAATTTTTCGCTGGAGTTCTATTACCCCCCAAAAAATCGCCGGAGTTCTATTACCCAAAACATTTTCGCTGGAGTTCTATTACCCCCCAAAAAATTTGTAAGAGTTCTATTACCCCGCTCAAATACCCCAGAGTTCTTTTACCCCCAAAACAATTTGCCAGAGTTTTATTACCCCGCTGAAATACCCCAGAGTTCTATTACCCCCCAAAAATTTGCCAGAGTTCTATCACGCCGCTCAAATACCCCGGAGTTCTATTACCCCCCAAAAGTTTGCCAGAGTTCTATTACCCCTCTCAAATACCCCAGAGTTCTATTACCCCACCAAACATTTGCCAGAGCTCTATTACCCCAAATATTTCGCCCGGAGTTCTATTACCCCAAAAATTTTTCGCCGGAGTTTCATTACCCCGCTCAAATACCCCAGAGTTCTATTACCCCTCCCAAAAGTCGACAAAGTTCTATTACCCCAAAATTTTTCACCCGGGTTCTATTAGCCCCCCAAAAAATCGCCGGAGTTCTATTACCCCGAAATTTTTCGCCGGGGTTCTATTACCCCCCAAAAAATCGCCGGAGTTCTATTACCCCAAAATTTTTCGCGGGAGTTCTATTACCCCGCTCAAATACCCCGGAGTTCTATTACCCCTCCCAAAAGTCGACAAAGTTCTATTACCCCAAAATTTTTCGCCGGGGTTCTATTACCCCCCAAAAAAATCGCCTGAGTTCTATTACCCCCCCAAAAAATTGTAAGACTTTAGAGATGCATCTGCGCATCTGTAAAAACTGCAGGCATGAAGCCCAATGAGGCAAATTGAATTTGTGATATTGGGCTATATAAATAAAATTGAATTGAATTGAATTATTACCCCGCTAAAATACCCCGGAGTTCTTTTACCCCCAAAACAAATTGCCAGAGTTTTATTACCCCGCTCAAATACCCCAGAGTTCTATTACCTCCAAAAGATTTGCCAGAGTTCTATCACGCCGCTCAAATACCCCAGAGTTCTATTACCCCTCAAACATTTGCCAGAGTTCTATTACCCCAAAATTTTTCGCCGGAGTTTTATTACCCCAAACTTTTTTGCCGGAGTTCTATTACCCCGCTAAAATACCCCAGAGTTCTATTACCCCTCCCAAAAGTCGACAAAGTTCTATTACCCCAAAATTTTTCACCCGGGTTCTATTACCCCCCCAAAAAAATCGCCGGATTTCTATTACCCCGAAATTTTTCGCCGGGGTTCTATTACCCCCCAAAAAATCGCCGGAGTTCTATTACCCCAAAATTTTTCGTCGGAGTTCTATTACCCCCCAAAAAATTTTTAAGAGTTCTATTACCCCGCTCAAATACCCCGGAGTTCTTTTACCCCCAAAACAATTTGCCAGAGTTTTATTACCCCGCTCAAATACCCCAGAGTTCTATTACCCCCCAAAATTGGCCAGAGTTCTATCACGCCGCTCAAATACCCCAGAGTTCTATTACCCCCCAAACATGTGCCAGAGTTCTATTACCCCAAAATTTTTCGCGGGAGTTCTATTACCCCAAAATTTTTCGCCGGAGTTCTATTACCCCTCGCAAATACCCCAGAGTTCTATTTTCCCCTCCCAAAAGTCGACAAAGTTCTATTACCCCATAATTTTTCACCTGGGTTCGATCACACCCCCCATAAAAATCGCCGGAGTTCTATTACCCCAAAATTTTTCGCCGGGGTTCTATTACCCCCCAAAAAATCGCTGGAGTTCTATTACCCCAAAATTTTTCGCCGGAGTTCTATTACCCCAAAATTTTTCGCCGGAGTTCTATTACCCCAAAATTTTTCGCCGGAGTTCTATTACCCCGCTCAAATACCCCAGAGTTCTATTACCCCTCCCAAAAGTCGACAAAGTTCTATTACCCCAAGATTTTTCGCCGGGGTTCTATTACCCCCCCAAAAAATCGCCAGAGTTCTATTACCCCAAAATTTTTCGCCGGAGTTCTATTACCCCCCCAAAAATTTGCCAGAGTTCTATTACCCCTCTCAAATACCCCAGAGTTCTATTACCCCAAACATTTGCCAGAGTTCTATTACCCTTAAATTTTTCGCCGGAGTTCTATTACCCCAAAATTTTTCGCCGGGGTTCTATAACCCCCCGAAAAAATTGCCAGAGTTCTATTACCCCCCTCAAATACCCCAGAGTTCAATTACCCCGCTCAAATACCCCAGAGTTCTATTACCCCTCCCAAAAGTCGACAAAGTTCTATTACCCCAAAATTTTTCGCCGGGGTTCTATAACCCCCCGAAAAAATTGCCAGAGTTCTATTACCCCCCTCAAATACCCCAGAGTTCAATTACCCCGCTCAAATACCCCAGAGTTCTATTACCCCTCCCAAAAGTCGACAAAGTTCTATTACCCCAAAATCTTTTGCCGGGGTTCTATTACTCCCCAAAAAATTGCCAGAGTTCTATTACCCCAAAATTTTTCGCCGGGGTTCTATTACCCCAAAATTTATCGCTGGAGTTCTATTACCCCCCAAAAAATCGCCGGAGTTCTATTACCCCAAAATTTTTCGCTGGAGTTTTATTACCCCCCAAAAAATCGCCGGAGTTCTATTACCCCAAAATTTTTCGTCGGAGTTCTATTACCCCCCAAAAAATTTTTAAGAGTTCTATTACCCCGCTCAAATACCCCGGAGTTCTTTTACCCCCCAAAACAATTTGCCAGAGTTTTATTACCCCGCTCAAATACCCCAGAGTTCTATTACCCCCCAAAAATTGGCCAGAGTTCTATCACGCCGCTCAAATACCCCAGAGTTCTATTACCCCCCAAACATGTGCCAGAGTTCTATTACCCCAAAATTTTTCGCGGAGTTCTATTACCCCAAAATTTCGCCGGAGTTCTATTACCCCTCGCAAATACCCAGAGTTCTATTTTCCCCTCCCAAAAGTCGACAAAGTTCTATTACCCCATAATTTTTCACCTGGGTTCTATCACACCCCCCATAAAAATCGCCGGAGTTCTATTACCCCAAAATTTTTCGCCGGGTTCTATTACCCCCCAAAAAATCGCCAGAGTTCTATTACCCCAAAATTTTTCGCCGGAGTTCTATTACCCCAAAATTTTTCGCCGGAGTTCTATTACCCCAAAATTTTTCGCCGGAGTTCTATTACCCCGCTCAAATACCCCAGAGTTCTATTACCCTCCCAAAAGTCGACAAAGTTCTATTACCCCAAGATTTTTCGCCGGGGTTCTATTACCCCCCCAAAAATCGCCAGAGTTCTATTACCCCAAAATTTTTCGCCGGAGTTCTATTACCCCCCCAAAAAATTTGCCAGAGTTCTATTACCCCTCTCAAATACCCCAGAGTTCTATTACCCCAAACATTTTGCCAGAGTTCTATTACCCTTAAATTTTTCGCCGGAGTTCTATTACCCCAAAATTTTTCGCCGGAGTTCTATTACCCCCCAAAAAATTGCCAGAGTTCTATTACCCCCTCAAATACCCCAGAGTTCTATTACCCCGCTCAAATACCCCAGAGTTCTATTACCCCTCCCAAAAGTCGACAAAGTTCTATTACCCCAAAATTTTTCGCCAGGGTTCTATAACCCCCGAAAAAATTGCCAGAGTTCTATTACCCCCCTCAAATACCCCAGAGTTCAATTACCCCGCTCAAATACCCCAGAGTTCTATTACCCCTCCCAAAAGTCGACAAAGTTCTATTACCCCAAAATTTTTGCCGGGTTCTATTACTCCCCAAAAAATTGCCAGAGTTCTATTACCCCAAAATTTTTCGCCGCGGTTCTATTACCCCAAAATTTATCGCTGGAGTTCTATTACCCCCCAAAAAATCGCCGGAGTTCTATTACCCCAAAATTTTTCGCTGGAGTTTTATTACCCCCCAAAAAATCGCCGGAGTTCTATTACCCCAAAATTTTTCGCTGGAGATCTATTACCCCCCAAAAAATTTGTAAGAGTTCTATCACGCCGCTAAAATACCCCGGAGTTCTTTTACCCCCCAAAAAATTTGCCAGAGTTCTATTACCCCTCTCAAATACCCCAGAGTTCTATTACCCCCCCAAAAAATCGCCGGAGTTCCATTACCCCGAAATTTTTCGCCGGGGTTCTATTAAACCCCAAAAAAATCGCCGGAGTTCTATTACCCCAAAATTTTTCGCCGGAGTTCTATTACCCCGCTCAAATACCCCAGAGTTCTATTACCCCTCCCAAAAGTCGCCAAAGTTCTATTACCCCCCAAAAATTTGTAAGAGTTCTATTACCCGCTCAAATACCCCGAGTTCTTTACCCCCAAAAAATTTGCCAGAGTTCTATTACCCCGCTCAAATACCCAGAGTTCTATTACCCCCAAAAAATTTGCCAGAGTTCTATTACCCAAAATTTTTCGCCGGAGTTCTATTACCCCCAAAAATTTTTCGCCGGGTTCTATTACCCCCCAAAAAATTGCCAGAGTTCTATTACCCCCTCAAATACCCCAGAGTTCAATTACCCCGCTCAAATACCCCAGAGTTCTATTACCTCTCCCAAAAGTCGACAAAGTTCTATTACCCCAAATTTTTTGCCGGGGTTCTATTACCCCCAAAAAATTGCCAGAGTTCTATTACCCCAAAATTTTTCGCCGGGGTTCTATTACCCCAAAATTTTTCGCTGGAGATCTATTACCCCCCAAAAAATTTGTAAGAGTTCTATCACGCCGCTCAAATACCCCGAGTTCTATTACCCCCAAAAAATTTGCCAGAGTTCTATTACCCCTCTCAAATACCCCACAGTTCTATTACCCCCCCAAACATTTGCCAGAGTTCTATTACCCCAAAATTTTTCGCCAGAGTTCTATTACCCCAAAATTTTTCGCCGGGGTTCTATTACCCCCCAAAAAATTGCCAGAGTTCTATTACCCCCCTCAAATTCCCAGAGTTCTAATACCCCGCTCAAATACCCCAGAGTTCTATTACCCCTCCCAAATGTCTACAAAGTTCTATTACCCCAAAATTTTTCGCCGGGGTTCTATTACCCCCCAAAAAATCACCGGAGTTCTATTACCCCAAAATTTTTCGCCGGAGTTCTATTACCCCAAAATATTTCGCCGGAGTTCTATTACCCCGCTCAAATACCCCAGAGTTCTATTACCCCTCCAAAAGTCGACAAAGTTCTATTACCCCAAGATTTTTCGCCGGGGTTCTATTACCCCCAAAAAATCGCTGGAGTTCTATTACCCCAAAATTTTTCGCCGGAGTTCTATTACCCCAAAATTTTTTGCCGGAGTTCTATTACCCCAAAATTTTTCGCCGGAGTTCTATTACCCCGCTCAAATACCCCAGAGTTCTATTACCCCTCCCAAAAGTCGACAAAGTTCTATTACCCCAAAATTTTTCGCCGGGGTTCTATTACCCCCCCAAAAAAATCGCCGGAGTTCTATTACCCCAAAATTTTTCGCCGGAGTTCTATTACCCCCCAAAAATTTGTAAGAGTTCTATTACCCCGCTCAAATACCCCGGAGTTCTATTACCCCCCAAAAATTTGCCAGAGTTCTATTACGCCGCTCAAATACCCCGGAGTTCTATTACCCCCCAAAAATTTGCCAGAGTTCTATTCACCCGCTCAAATACCCCGGAGTTCTATTACCCCTCCCAAAAGTCGACAAAGTTCTATTACCCCAAGATTTTCGCCGGAGTTCTATTACCCCCCCCAAAAAAATCGCCGGAGTTCTATTACCCCAAAATTTCGCCGGAGTTCTATTACCCCCCCAAAAATTTGCAAGAGTTCTATTACCCCGCTCAAATACCCCGGAGTTCTATTACCCCCAAAAAATTTGCCAGAGTTCTATCACGCCGCTCAAATACCCCGGAGTTCTATTACCCCCCAAAAATTTGCCAGAGTTCTATTACCCCTCTCAAATACCCAGAGTTCTATTACCCCCAAACATTGCCAGAGTTCTATTACCCCAAAATTTTTCGCCGGAGTTCTATTACCCCTCTCAACTACCCCAGAGTTCTATTACCCCCCAAAAAATTTGCCAGAGTTCTATTACCCCGCTCAAATACCCCAGAGTTCTATTACCCCCCAAAAAATTTGCCAGAGTTCTATTACCCCTCTCAAATACCCCAGAGTTTTATTACCCCTCCCAAGACTCAACAAAGTTCTATTACCCCAAATTTTTCACCCGGGTTCTATTACCCCCCAAAAAATCGCCGGAGTTCTATTACCCCAAAATTTTTCGCCGGAGTTCTATTACCCCGCTCAAATACCCCAGAGTTCTATTACCCCTCCCAAAAGTCGACAAAGTTCTATTACCCCAAAATTTTTCACCCGGGTTCTATTACCCCCCAAAAAAATCCGGATTTCTATTACCCCGAAATTTTTCGCCGGGGTTCTATTACCCCCAAAAAATCGCCGGAGTTCTATTACCCCGAAATTTTTCGCCGGGGTTCTATTACCCCCCAAAAAATCGCCGGAGTTCTATTACCCCAAAAATTTTTCGCCGGAGTTCTATTACCCGGCTCAAGTACCCCAGAGTTCTATTACCCCTCCCAAAAGTCAACAAAGTTCTATTACCCCCCAAAAATTTGTAAGAGTTCTATTACCCCGCTCAAATACCCCGGAGTTCTTTTACCCCCAAAACAATTTGCCAGAGAGTTTATTACCCCGCTCAAATACCCCAGAGTTCTATTACTCCTCCCAAAAGTCGACAAAGTTCTATTACCCCAAAATTTTTTGCCGGGTTCTATTACCCCCCAAAAAATTGCCAGAGTTCTATTACCCCAAAATTTTTCGCCGGGGTTCTATTACCCCAAAATTTATCGCTGGAGTTCTATTACCCCCAAAAAAATCGCCGGAGTTCTATTACCCCAAATTTTCGCTGGAGTTCTATTACCCCCCAAAAAATCGCCGGAGTTCTATTACCCAAAACATTTTCGCTGGAGTTCTATTACCCCCCAAAAAATTTGTAAGAGTTCTATTACCCCGCTCAAATACCCCAGAGTTCTTTTACCCCCAAAACAATTTGCCAGAGTTTTATTACCCCGCTGAAATACCCCAGAGTTCTATTACCCCCCAAAAATTTGCCAGAGTTCTATCACGCCGCTCAAATACCCCGGAGTTCTATTACCCCCCAAAAGTTTGCCAGAGTTCTATTACCCCTCTCAAATACCCCAGAGTTCTATTACCCCACCAAACATTTGCCAGAGCTCTATTACCCCAAATATTTTCGCCCGAGTTCTATTACCCCAAAATTTTTCGCCGGAGTTTCATTACCCCGCTCAAAACCCCAGAGTTCTATTACCCCTCCCAAAAAGTCGACAAAGTTCTATTACCCCAAAATTTTTCACCCGGGTTCTATTAGCCCCCAAAAAAATCGCCGGAGTTCTATTACCCCGAAATTTTTCGCCGGGTTCTATTACCCCCCAAAAAATCGCCGGAGTTCTATTACCCCAAAATTTTTCGCGGAGTTCTATTACCCCCGCTCAAATACCCCGGAGTTCTATTACCCCTCCCAAAAGTCGACAAAGTTCTATTACCCAAAATTTTTCGCCGGGTTCTATTACCCCCCAAAAAAATCGCTGAGTTCTATTCCCCCCAAAAATTTGTAAGACTTTAGAGATGCATCTGCGCATCTGTAAAAACTGCAGCAGAAGCCCAATGAGGAAATTGATTTTGTGTATTGGGCTATATAAATAAAATTGAATTGATTGAATTATACCCCGCTAAATACCCCGGAGTTCTTTTACCCCCAAAACAAATTGCCAGAGTTTTATTACCCCGCTCAAATACCCCAGAGTTCTATTACCCCTCAAACATTTGCCAGAGTTCTATTACCCCAAAATTTTTCGCCGGAGTTTTATTACCCCAACTTTTTTGCCGAGTTCTATTACCCCGCTAAAAATACCCAGAGTTCTATTACCCCTCCCAAAAGTCGACAAAGTTCTATTACCCCAAAATTTTTCACCCGGGTTCTATTACCCCCCCAAAAAATCGCCGGATTTCTATTACCCCGAAATTTTTCGCCGGGGTTCTATTACCCCCCAAAAAATCGCCGGAGTTCTATTACCCCAAAAATTTTTCGTCCGGAGTTCTATTACCCCCCAAAAAATTTTAAGAGTTCTATTACCCCGCTCAAATACCCCGGAGTTCTTTTACCCCCAAACAATTTGCCAGAGTTTTATTACCCCGCTCAAATACCCCAGAGTTCTATTACCCCCCAAAAATTTGCCAGAGTTCTATCACGCCGCTCAAATACCCCAGAGTTCTATTACCCCCCAAAACATGTGCCAGAGTTCTATTACCCCAAAATTTTTCGCCGGAGTTCTATTACCCCAAAATTTTTCGCCGGAGTTCTATTACCCCTCGCAAATACCCCAGAGTTCTATTTTCCCCTCCCAAAAGTCGACAAAGTTCTATTACCCCATAATTTTTCACCTGGGTTCGATCACACCCCCCATAAAAATCGCCGGAGTTCTATTACCCCAAAATTTTTCGCCGGGGGTTCTATTCCCCCAAAAAATCGCTGGAGTTCTATTACCCCAAAATTTTTCGCCGGAGTTCTATTACCCCAAAATTTTTCGCCGGAGTTCTATTACCCCCAAATTTTTCGCCGGAGTTCTATTACCCCGCTCAAATACCCCAGAGTTCTATTACCCCTCCAAAAGTCGACAAAGTTCTATTACCCCAAGATTTTTCGCCGGGGTTCTATTACCCCCCCAAAAAATCGCCAGAGTTCTATTACCCAAAATTTTTCGCCGGAGTTCTATTACCCCCCCAAAAATGCCAGAGTTCTATTACCCCTCTCAAATACCCCAGAGTTCTATTACCCCAAACATTTGCCAGAGTTCTATTACCCTTAAATTTTTCGCCGGGTTCTATTACCCCAAAATTTTCGCCGGGGTTCTATAACCCCGAAAAAAAATTGCCAGAGTTCTATTACCCCCTCAAATACCCCAGAGTTCAATTACCCCGCTCAAATACCCCAGAGTTCTATTACCCCTCCCAAAAGTCGACAAAGTTCTATTACCCCAAAATTTTTCGCCGGGGTTCTATAACCCCCCGAAAAATTGCCAGAGTTCTATTACCCTCAAATACCCCAGAGTTCAATTACCCCGCTCAAATACCCCAGAGTTCTATTACCCCTCCAAAAGTCGACAAAGTTCTATTACCCCAAAATCTTTTGCCGGGGTTCTATTACTCCCCAAAAATTGCCAGAGTTCTATTACCCCAAAATTTTTCGCCGGGGTTCTATTACCCCAAATTTATCGCTGGAGTTCTATTACCCCCCAAAATCGCCCGGAGTTCTATTACCCCAAAATTTTTCGCTGGAGTTTTATTACCCCCCAAAAAATCGCCGGAGTTCTATTACCCCAAATTTTTCGCCGGAGTTCTATTACCCCCAAAAAATTTGTAAGTTCTATATCCGCGCTCAAATACCCAGAGTTCTTTTACCCCCAAAAATTTGCCAGAGTTCTATTACCCGCTCAAATACCCAGAGTTCTATTACCCCCCAAAACATCGCCGGAGTTCTATTACCCCGAATTTTTCGCGGGGATCTATTAAACCCCAAAATCGCCGGAGTTCTATTACCCCAAAATTTTTCGCCGGAGTTCTATTACCTCGCTCATACCCAGGTTCTATTACCCCTCCCAAAGTCGACAAAGTTCTATTACCCCAAAAATTTGTAAGAGTTCTATTACCCGCTCAAATACCCCGGAGTTCTTTTCCCCAAACAATTTGCCAGAGTTTATTACGCGCTCAAATACCCCAGAGTTCTATTACCCCCAAAAAATTTGCCAGAGTTCTATTACCCTTTAAATTTTTCGCCGGAGTTCTATTACCCCCAAATTTTTTCGCCGGGGTTCTATTACCCCCCGAAAAATTGCCAGAGTTCTATTACCCCCCTCAATACCCAGAGTTCTATTCCGCTCAAAACCCCAGAGTTCTATTACCCTCCAAAAGTCGACAAAGTTCTATTACCCAAATTTTTCGCGGGGTTCTATTACCCCCAAAAAATTGCCGAGTTCTATTACCCCAAAATTTTCGCCGGGTTCTATTACCCCAAATTTTTCGCTGGAGATCTAATATCCCCCCAAAAAATTTGTAAGAGTTCTATTACGCGCTCAAATACCCCGGAGTTCTTTTACCCCCAAAAATTTTGCCAGAGTTCTATTACCCCCCCTCAATACCCCAGAGTTCTATTACCCCCCAAAATTTGCCCGAGTTCCTTATTCCCAATTTTCGCCAGAGTTCTATTACCCAAAATTTTTCGCC
>ML136858.1:0-22670 GCA_003999625.1 Oryzias javanicus
TATTAAATGGTCAGCAGACCTCTCCTGGGAAGGAAAGACAGCCAGTTAGAGCTCCACAAACTGAACACCAGATAACAAGAAAACTCAACTGTAGCACCACCTGCTCTTTCGTTCCAGAAGGATGGCGATGTACGAGGCAGGAAGGGCAGCACCGAACGCCGACCAGGAGTAGAACCCTCCAAAAAGTTTTCTGTAATAAAAAAAGAAAAAAAACACACTTTTGCGTTTCAATTTTCTGCAATAAATTCCTAAAAACGTACAGTTATCACGCTTTTCAGGGAAATTAGCAGCCAGTATATTTAAATACATCAGTCCTTTATTTTTTGAAGGTTCTAAAAATAACCCACAACAGGTGAAATTTTGAAGTAGTTAACTTGATTTTTACAATTATTATAGATATTTTAGGACTTTAAAACTCCTTACTGCACACTTTTCTCAGACGGACATGTACATTTTCACACTTTTCTCTCTTGCTTTAACACTCAAAGTTCAAACTTCTGCAAAAAAGATAAGAATGTTTCAAAGAATGAAAACAAAGATCCAATCAAGATCAGAGATTTATATAAATTCTGGGAGCTTAAAAGATCTTGTAAAGGAGATTGGTTGATTGGTGAGGTCTACAGCCAATCAGGACAAAAACACAATGTGCTATAAAAAAAAAAAAAAAGAGAAACTTGGACTAAAATGAATCCACGAATCAGAGAGACCGCAAAAGGGGAACCGTGATATAGCGAGGGACACAATGCATTCCTAAAACGGGACTGACAGTTTTATAGCATGTTTTGGCATGTTGATAATATAAAACAGTGCAGGAATAACTTCTGATCTTTTTGGAAAAACAAAACATAGAAAAAAAATCCATAAACATCTTAAATAAGGTATTAAAACAGCTCGAACATTTTTTTTTAAAGACGACTAACATTCAACATTCTCACCTTAAAATGCAGAAGAAAACAATGAACAGGCTTCCATTTGCTGTTAGGAAGGAGGTCGACCACAGGATCTCTGGAAGAAGCCTTTTGACGTAGTAATCTTTCTTCCGTCTCCGCAGAATAGCTGCTATCTGCAATAAAACAAAGTTAGTGTGCAGCAACAATAAATTATTTACAACATCAAAGCAGTAAAAGTAAAAGTAAAACTACCTTTCATATCTCACTAGACACGAGTAGAAGCTGTCAAAACTTGCCAAAGAAGCCTGGTTATATGAAGTATTTGACTTAGCCAACCAGTTAAAATGAACTATGAAACTTTTGATGTCAAGTATTGATTAGCTAGCTACTTTGACCAAATGCTGCAGCACAGTTACAACAAATATAAAAGTGGACTTGGAGAAATAGTGTTAAAATGAAGTATAGGTTGTTGGTTTAACCTATAATGCTATACTAACGTCACATTAGTAAGTGGCTCTATACTGGTAAATAAAGAGAAAAACTTAAATTGAGGTTAAAAAATGTTTAGATTATTAGATCTAGAGATATGAGTGGAATAACAATAGAAAAACTGCATGTCTGACAGCTACAAAGACATAGAAAGCACACTTAAAAGCACCTGAAAATTACAGATTCACCTCTATTTGTTATTTAAAAAAATCACTTTAAATACTCAATGTTTTTTAAATTCAATTTGCTCATGAAAATTATTATTTTGTCACATATAAATACATGAAATATTAAAAATAGTGAAGACTTTAGGCTTCACTTTTCTACCAGAGGAGGATTTTTAAAGGTTTATTTTCACGTCACTTTGTATCAGAGTGACCTTGTCTTCAGTATGCCATTTTGCACAAAAGTTCAGCAGTTTTCTTTCTAGAACACTGTTTTATGGACTCGCTACAGTTTTGACACAAATTGTAGTCTGGTAATTTATAAATAAAGTTTTGTTTTGAATTTGGTGCAATTACGTGTAGCCTTTAGATTATTTATTTGAAAAATTAGTTTGACAGCAAAATTCGTGAAACGTGCCTGGTTTGAACTTGGACCTTTCGGGCTAATCTAGATTAGTTCGCTTCTTAACCAGTTAGCCAAACTTGGTTAGTGCGCCAACTTCAGCTAACTCCCGTGCACTCTCGCGGCGGGGAAAGCCTTACCAGGTAAAGAGGGGCGTATATTTTGAAGGAGACGTCCAGAGCGGCGCCGGTTATGTCCACGGCGGACCGCACGCACGACGGCTCCCAGGTGTGCCCAACTTCGTAGCAACTGTGAGGTATTTTACTGAGGGCGGCCATGTCTGCGAGCCCTCACAGAGTAGACCGCACTGGGGTTGTTACTGTCACTGCCCGCAAGCAAAACCGGTACCCCGCATGCGCGAGAGACGTCACTTCCGCTGAAATGGTTTGTTTACGATAGTTACTATTTTTTTCTGGCCTCAGAAGGACACAGCCGCTGAATTTGGAAAGCCAATAGCATATTTATGCTGCAAGTCTGGCAGTTGCTTAAATGCCCGTATGGGGTGCCGTTTGTAAATCAGAGATGTCAAATTTTTACATCAATGTTTTCAGATATTTAGCGTGTTTTAGGAAAAAAACAGGTTTTGTTTTTTCAAATGCATATTCTCACCCTTTAATTATATATTTATAAATGTTACATTTAATAACTAAATATTTAGTTAACCAACTAAATATTTAATTTTAAGCTAAATATTTAACCTACAAACTAAATTTTAAGTTTTGCAATTAAATATTTAGTTTGCTCATTAAATAATTAAATCTAACCTAAATATTTATTTTTTTCAAACTAATATATAAGTTTTGCAGCTAAATATATAGTTAGAATTTATATATTTAGATTTGAGCTAAATATATAGTTTGCTGCTGAGCTATACTCCCACTGATACATGCATCCAGACGTTATATTAATGTAAACATGAAAATGTATATTCTTTAGTATCTCATCTTGTTTTTTTTCAGCTACAGACACACAGCTGCTATGTTTCTCATTTGCCACAGAGATGGCGACGAATGACACACCAAGTCTCCCTTCAACAATCTGCTGTGACGCCGTTAATGTTATCATTAAAACAAAAAACGGAATCCTTTTATTATTGTCTTGATGAAAATAAAGAAAACTTCATGAGTATGAAGCTGGACGGTCCCTGCTACCACGCCCAATTGTGGCGGATCGCCCGGCTGCTGGGCAGATAACCGCTGGCGGTAAGCAGAGTGGGCTACACTGCCCAGGGACCCCACAGCCTGGGCAGTAGACCTCACTAGATCTGCAGGGCCCTGGACAACAGCGATTGCCATCAGCTCTGTCGAGTTTGAGCACAGCAACAGCTATATCTCTGCCGGAGCACGGGGAGCTAGCACTAGCTCACTGAGCTATCCACCGGCAGCTGGCTAACGTAGCCGTCCTTCCAGCTCAGAAACCTCTGTGACCTAGATAGCAATCTGTCCAGTGTGTATCCCGCCTTCACCCAACAGTAACTGGGACAGTTTCCAATCACATGGGTTGAGAAAATGCATTGAAGTTCATGACGGTTTTCAGAAAAGTTTTGGCCTGAAAACTCTGACACTATCTGGGAATAGTGTTTGGGATTCACATATTTAGATTTGTTTTTGCTTTCACACACCCCTGCATTTACCCGGACTTGGGACCGGCACAAGAATACACTAGTTTGTGCCTTCTTGTGGTTGCATTACAATTACACTCACTCACTCACTCACTCATTCATTAAAAATAGCTAAACATTTTTAAAACTTACAAGAAATAAATCTATTTTTTTTTTTTACAAACCAATATACTAATACTTCAAACTAATATACTAAAACTACTAATACATAAGATTTCTAAAGGGCGAGCTGAACACTACACAGTAAAAAAAACGAATAAACTAAACTAAGGGTAGGGAACCCTACCAGGCCCCTTCCTGCATGTTTTACCATATACCCTGCTCTGGCATGATCTTATTGGCTGGACACACCTGAACCAGGTAATCAGTCATGAGTAGAGACTCATGACAATTACCTGGTTCAGTGTGTGTCCAGCCAGAGCATGCCAGAGGAGGGTATATGGTAAAACATGCAGGAAGGTTGTTCTAGACGGCCAGGTTCCCTACCACTGAACTAAACTACTAAAAACTAACCTATAACTAAGCTATGTAAAAAAAACTAAACTATGTATAAAAAAACTAAGCCATGTATAAAAAAAACTAAGCTATGTATAAAAAACTAAGCTAAAGATAAAAACACGGTAAGACAAAAACAAAAAAGGTCAGAAAATACCCCGAGAAAACCCCTAAAACCACTTTTTACTCCTCACTTTTATTTTTCTTATTTTTCTTTTTTTTTTTTTCCCCTTTTTGGTCGTTGTCGGGTGTCTTCAGCTGGGCAGCAGGCTTGTCTTCTGACAGATGCTTCATGGTTATGAAGTCATGTGCAAGAGCTTGACTCGGCGTGATTCGTTTTTCAGGATTGACCTCCAGCATGCGCTTGAGAAGGCCAATGAAAGCTCTGTGGTCATTGTCATTGTAATCTTCAAACCGCTTTCGATGAATTTCAGTCATCTTATCAAGTTTCATCACATGTTTTCTTTTCACATCTAGCCCTGTTGTTTGACTGTATTCAGCTGCTGTGAACAGCCTCCAGCGATTTTTCTTGTTCTCCCAAGTGAAATAGTCTTCTGTGTTTAATCCATCATTAAGAAGTTCTTCGTCTGGTACACCAAATATCTGCACCAGAGCTCTGATAGTTTCATAGTCATAATCATCCGGAAAGGGATAATTTCCACAGTAAACAGAAGCCAAGACGATTCCAAGTGCCCACATGTCAATACCTTCATCCAAGGAGACCCAGGATAATTTCAGGTGCTTTGAATGGGGCTCTATGAATGTCCAGTCCTGTTGAAAGTTCTGTTACCTCTAAAGCCACACCAAAGTCAATGATTTGAAATTCAAAGATCCTGGATGCACAAACATAATGTTATCTAATTTTATATCCCCATGTACCACACCAATACTTTTGAGCGCATTGAGTGACTGAAACATCTGCTGAGCAATAGCTCTGACATAATGCAGAGGTACCGGTTCGCAATTATTTTTTGACAAGAAATCTTCCAAGCTTATTTCCAGGATCTCGAACACCAGGCAAATCATATTTTGATGTGCGAAGCATTCATACACCTTTATCAAGTGGTTCTCATCCGGATCCAGATCTTTGATCCGTTTCATGGATTCAAACTCTTGCTCGCCTGCTTGGACATTGTTCAAGATTTTGATTGCGTACATCGTCTGACTGTCCAATTTACTGCATTTGGACACTGTCCCAAAACCCCCCTCTCCCAGGACTTCACCAATTTGATAAGTTCCCAAGTTTCCTTTCAGATGTTGGCCTTTCTCAAAACGAAAGGGTTTATTCTTTTTTTCTACTAAACATGCCATTTCTTCCATCATTTCCAAATTGAGTGAGCCACAAGATGAGCTGTGAAGACTCGAGTGAGTTGGTGGTTCATCCTCACTTCCAGCAGGAGGGACTTCTTTCTTGTCTGTTTCGTTTGCCATTGAACCATCTGACATCGTGTTTCCAGGTTTTCATTTGGTTCAGATGGTGAGATGTTGTGGTTAGATTGAAGTTGACGCCACTGATGTTTTCAGGTCACAACTATAGGATCCACAAGATGAGATGTCTGACACGGATCTTTTCAGGTTTCCATTAGAAGTTTGACTTGAACCTGAACTTGGTGATGGATTTGAGCCATTCCTGTGACCTCTTCCGCTGCAGCAACATACGTGGCCTTACTTTCTCCTGACAGATGCTTCATGGTTATGAAGTCATGTGCAAGAGCTTGACTGGGTGTTATTCTTTTTGAGGATTGACCTCCAGCATGCGCTTGAGAAGGTCAATGAAAATTCTGTGGTCGTCATCATCGTTCAAGGCAAAAATATTTTGATGAATGCCAATTATCTTATCAAGATTTGTCACGTAATTTATGTGTTTCACTTGGTTTCTTGTTATTTTTCATGTTCTTCTGGTGTCTGCAGCCTCCAGCCGTGGTCGGCGCAGTCCTTGTCCCAAATGAAAAAGTCTCTTGTGTGCTTTGCCCTAGAGAAAATGTCCGTTCAGGTAAACCAAATATCTGCACCATTGCTCTGATGGTGTCATATTCAGTCTCACTGGAAACGGAAAATCTCCAAGGTAGGCACAGGCCAACATCATACCGAGTGCCCACATGTCAACGCTGTTATCCAGGGGAAAAAGACCCAGGATAACTTCAGGTGCTCTGAATGGGTTATTTGGATTCTGGCCATGGTTTCAAGTTCCTCTGTCTTTAAAGCCAGACCAAAGTCTATAAGCTTTACATTTAAAGGTTGTGATTCCTTAACATAACGTTGTCCGGTTTTATGTCACAGTGTGCCAATCCCATAATTTCGAGCGCTCTGAGAGCCTTCAGCAATTGCTGAGCGAAGGCTCTGATTTGAAAGAGATTCATGGGATAGGGGAAGTACTCCAAAAAATCATAGAAGCTTTCTTCCAGGAGCTCGCACACAATGCAAGTCATATTTTGAAAGGAGAAGCATTCATACATCTTAATCAGATGGTTCTCCTCGGATCCAGGTGTTCATCATTTTCATCATTTCTATCTCTCTCTGGCCTGCTAGTTCTTTTTTCATTATTTTAATTGCATACAACTCCTGACTCCCCAGTTTAGTACATTGGGCCACTTTTCCAAAGGTTCTCCCCCAGGAATTTACAAACTTTATAAATTCCCTGATTTCCGACCAAATAATGGCCTTTTCTCACACCAAAAGGTGTAATGTCTTTATTTCTGTTGGTTGTCATCTTTTCTTTAGGTTTATTGTTTCTTTAGATCGTCCTCAGTTTTGAAATTTTGTCTTTAGTAAACAGGTCTTGATTTTGGCAAGTTGTGTCTAACCTTGATTCCACTCCCGTTTGAGAAGTTTGTCAGGGAAAGTCAGGAAACGTCAAGACGTCATTTGACGTAACAATCTCCTACGAGCGTTTCACGTGGGATGAGTTCATCCAGACTTCAGAGGGGTTTATATTGGTCACGTGATTACCGTGGTCGGACAGTGACGTCATCAAATGGGCGCAGCTGGCACGCGGACACGAGCCTGCCGTCAATCATTCCAGCATCAAAGTGCGCTAAATGAAACGGAGCTCGCGCGGTTCGTACGTGTGAACGTCATGCGCACGTGCGTGGATTCCACCACATGGAATCATACTGTCTCCAACATTTCTGACGGATCCGGCTGACCGAGTCTCCCCGATGACACAGAGCTCAGCTGGACTCTGCTGACATGCGCACTCAGGAGGAGCGCACATCCAGAGCCGCTGGTCTGGAGAAAGTTCAGAACCAGAACTCCTGACCGTTCAGGGCAGATAAAACCTGGATGTTCAAACAGGTAAACCTCTGCGCTTTGTTGAACCTTTATTTTACCCGAATACTTTATAAAAATTGAGATTTTTTCTTCTTTTTTGATTTTTTTTTTTCTCCTTTGGAAAGTTACCTGAAAGAACCGAGTGACCTTCTTGTGGTTGAGGAGATTGAGTGTCAGACTGATGCTTTTCTAGACAGTGACCTGAAACTTCAATCTTTCTAGCTGCAAAATCTGGCAAAGATGCTGAAACCCAGATAAATGAGGGAGATTTGTCAAATGCTGCTTCATTAGTTTTTTTTAAGAACCTTTATTTGGGATGTGTCTGGGGTTGAATCTCAGTGGATGAGGGTCTCCATCATCCGGTTCTGCATCTGTCCTCCACTGTTGCTGATGTGGTGAGCAGCTTTGATCTCTCACCACATCACCAGAACCTCCAGCATCCTCACACTTTCTCCTCTTTGGTCCTCCAGAATCATCAGCTCCAGCCCACAGGACACTTGAAGAAAAAAAAGATTTCATTATTGGGATATTTATTTCCAGAAAACACGTAAATGTATGGATATTTTATAAGATTACTTATAATATATGAGTAAAAAATAAGCTAACTCACATTTGAGTGACATTCCTCTCAAACAGTTTGTGTTTCAGATTAACAACTATCTAGTAAGTGTTTGATTCCTTCAGAAAATAACCCGGAAATGCAGCTCCACAAACGTTACCTTTCTCTGCCAAAATGACTCCTTCTGTTGTCCTTAGTCTCCAAATCTTCTCAGGACCTTCATGAAGGCTTTATTTCCCACGATGGTTGTCTTTCAGACATTTTCCTTATTTTTTTGCCGTTATAAAACTATTTTTGGCCACTCCGCTTTCTGTATCTCTCCTCCGCGGGCTTCTGGGTAGAGTTACCATAATGACCTAATATTGACAAGAAAGTGCAATGTCTCAGCTTTCAGAGACTGTTGGAATTTTTAAAATAGAGTAAACCGTTCAGGAATTACGGCTTGAAAAATGTGTCTCCGGTAGCACGCTCACCCTTAAATGTTTACAAAAAGCATTGTAGTGATGGTGTTGAGTCTGGCATCGCAAGGAATTTTGAGTAACCATTTCTTGTGTTTAAGTTTGGGTTTTCATTGATGTGTTTTGTTGTCTGACTGTTTTAACACTGACTGCTTTGGTTATTTTGACCTGTTGTGTTTGACGTCTTCCTGTACCTGGAGTGAGAATGAGGGAGAGACTGATGACCATCCTCTCGTCTTATTGTTGTTGATTGGTCACTATAAAAGACAGTTGCTGTCAAACAATCTTTTGTTATACATTTTTGCTGTAGATTTCTGTAGATTTCCCTCATATTCCAACTCTTTATTGTGACACACAGGAAAATACAGCATTATCATCATATATGATGTTGTGCTGTCATTTAACTTAAATAGAAATGTGAAACACAAAATGAGCTTTTGGTCCTCTCTGCTCACAATAACACAAGTATTTGTGGATTGATTCAAAATACTTCATTGAATTTCTTCACTTTGGCATTCAGAGCACTGGGCTGAAATCGTATTGTGTACATAGTCAGCATCTGCCGGCGGCCCTCATGATGATTTGTTTTATTCATAGTGGGATTCCTCTGGTCTGCACCAGTTCTAAGCTCCAACCTAGGCAGTCCGCCAGCAGGGACCCTCACTGAGACTGGGGACACCCGGCGGGAGCTACAGCTCAGGAGATCCGCAAGAACGGCCCGGCGTGTCTCCAGAGTCGCATCCGCGCCCGCCGTACCCCACCCCCTACAGCACAGCGTCACGAGAAAGACCCAACCCCCGACCCGGATGAGCTGAAACAGGTAGCAGGTGAACCCCACTCAATATTGACTGCTTGAGGGGTAAAAGATCGGCCAATGTACAGTACCGGTATATACCTGTCACACAATACACGAATCGTGCATGAACCGCGTGTGATTATTGTGCCATAAACTGTTTAATTCTCAAAATTCCCAAAAATGTTAAAAAGCTTAAAACCAAATTCACGTAAAGTCCCATCAATCAAGACCTTGAACAGACATCTGTGCACATTGGTGAATGATGAATACAAGAAACGCTTATGAATTACGTATATCATGCAAAGCATCACAAAAGGCCGAATTTCATATGAGGAAAATGTGCTCACTAGGGCTGCCACAAAGGATTATTTCAATAGTCGACTAATCTTCAATTATTTTTTTAGATTAGTCGACTAATCGGTTCGTGCGGCGGATGGATGTAAAACACACATCTTAACCATCATTATCTTCAAATTTGAAGTGTTTAAGCTATATGCTAAAAAAATAAAGACGATAGTTTATTAAGCCTTAAATGAATCATGCAGCTTTTCTCTTTCATTTGTTTCTGGCATTAAAACAAGACTTCAATCAAATGAGGCGATCTGAATGAACCACAACTGAGGCCCATTTACACAACAACAGCAAAACACTAATAACATCTTTGAACTCAGGATTCCTAACATAAAAAAATCTGAGGACGCCCATATAAACAAAGAGCTTTGAGACATTGCATCTTTAAAAAAGAGGGAAAATGTATATTTTTTTTTTTTTTAGAAAAGCAGCAAATGTTAGAATGTACTACAGTACTTTTATTCTTTACTACCTACATCCACTGCACATGTGCAGACTGAAATGACATCATATTTTTCAGTTTGGTGGAGAATCCGTTAATCTGTGCTACTTCTTAATGTTGTGGTTACTAAGCTGTCTGTTGCCGTTTTGTGACTTCAAGTTGCGTTTAATTCTAGCTTAATGCAGCAAATGTCATGCTACACTTGTCATCTGGACTCTACTTCACTTTTGGGACTCAGTTTTCACATCGCTCCATAACTCTGCTGCAGATCCGTACCGACACACAGCCTCTCTTTCTGCGCAGTGAATGTTTCATAACGGCGTTTCAAAACTGCAAACGATCACGTCGTTTGTCTCTTCGAACCAAACGACGTGATCGCGGCTCAGAATAGGAATGAAGTCTTGGCTGAGCGGTTCGTTTCCAGTGTGAACTCAACTAAACTTGTAAAGTCATAATCTACGTTGCCTTCGCGGCGTTTGGTTCAAAGAGTGCGGATTATGAAACGTTTCTATGCAGACAGAGAAACTATGCTATGTAGACACGGATCTGCTGCAGATCTTCTGGTTTATCATCAGTGACAGCCGGACACGATCCATTTAAACCTTTGAAACTGCAGCTGCAGAGCTAGCTGTGTTAGCGCAGATGTTAGCTTTGCTAGACAAATCTCTCTGTTCAACATAATCAAAGTTTGTCACAACATGCTTGGTCTTCAGGTGTTCACACCATAGTGCTCTCATGAACAACAAGTTCTGCTTTGCAGAAATGACATTGGACACTTTTTCCTCTTTTATTTTTCTTTTGTTTCCCACACTTTCCTGCTCCGTTATCGTGTTGTTATGAGGCTACCGAGAACTTGTTGCGACATCACTGCTGACCGGCTTAGCACTACTGCGCATGTGTGACCACGAGAATGGCAGACCCGGTGTTACACCGAAAACTGTGACTTGTGGTAATGTGTGACTGCAGATGGCGCTGTTACAGCATCCTAATATTTGTGTTGCCCAACTGTCAGCCAGAAGAACGTTTACCATAAGTTCAACTCAATTCTCTTCTTGGATGATCCCATGCTTGGTACTGTGACCTCTGCCTGTCTGACCCTGATTTAGCTTTGTGGACTCTTAGCTGTGCGTCACTGCTGTCTTAACCTGCTGCAAGTGAAACCAGCTGTCTGTCTCTTTGTGACTGACAAGTCTTGAACGTCGCTTCTTTGACAATGGATCCAGAAATGTAGAAAGAGTAATACTGAAAAATAAGTATTTTAATATGATTATACCTTAGACATTCCTGACCTTATGTGTGGGTGGCCTAATACCTGTCATCATGTGAAAAAAATGGTACGCTTTTGCAGGGAGTGACCAGGTGAATATAGGTACATTTTTAGATCCCTTGTGGCCCACGACTCTAAAAGTGTGCCCACCTCTGGAATAAAGGATATCAATGTTGTGCTATAATGAATTTATGGCTACATAGAAGAAATTCAAAATTCTCTCTAAATACTTTCTTCTGATCAATGGTCCCCAACCACCGGGCCGCGGACCGGTACCGGTCCGTGGACCCATAGCCACTGGGCCGCGGGAGAATTTTTTTTTTTTTTCCAAGACGGAAATCTTTTATTGTGAAAATCGACCGGATTCTCTCAATAAGCTTGAGCGCTAAAAGCTGTCTGGTGGCATGTAACACGAGAAAAGTTGCATGTGGAAGTTTCAGAGGGGCAACAACATCCAGTGTTCCCCTGGGGGCTTGCATGGCATCATTGACAAACTACAAAGTGGATGCTGGAGCCTACTATTGAGCAAAGGCTGACCCTGGTAGTATCACCAGTCGGTGACTGAGTCGGCCACTATACATTTTGATATCTTAAATGTTTTATTAGTTAGTTTTACTCTTTTGTTTGTTTGATCTTAAATTTATCAACATCATAACAAAAAAACCAAGGAAATTGTGGCACAATTTAATATACAAAAAGAGATTTAATTTTTTTCCCCATTAAAATGCAGCTACACAAAACAGACTATTAATATATATTACAGACACTTTTCTTCATAAGATATTTAACATACATATGTATTTTGACTGTAAAAAAAAATCACCAACACACTGAAGCTTGTGAAGGAGGGATTTATTGGACTAAATGAGTTGCTTTGGGGTTTTTTTATAGTGATTTAAGCACCAACATAATATTTTAAGGGAGCTAATGGAACCACCAAGTAAATTTTCCATGTCACTAATAAGCTCTTTTTCACACAACATATTTTCATCTGCTCCTGATTCACAACAATGTGAATAAAGAAATACTCAGAAAATTTACTTTTGGCTTAATTAATCTTTATTACTTTATTTATTACGCTCTTTTATTAGAAAAATTCCACAATAACATGTTAAAAACAAAATTTTCATTAGAGTGGATCATTAAAGATAGTATTTAAAAATAAAGTTCTAGTTTAGTGTTGAACCTGCTGCATTTATACTACTTATTCAACATGTTTACTCAACAAAAACTGTATGAACAGCCTAAACGAGCAGTAACCTGTTTATTTAATGTCGTCTTTCTTCCTATGACAATCAGGTTGTAGCTCTGAGATCTGGCCACCAGGTGGCATTGTCTCTCTGTTTTTGTCTGAAAGTTGTGTCTTTGTTTGAAGCAAAAACATTTTTTAAAAGGGATAGAATCTATTTTGAATATTTAAACACGCACATAAAACAATGACTCAAAGAGCATCCTGTTGTTGCTGGCATCCCAAATGCAATGACATGAGAGGGATTTCCTGTTGTTCGTGGCCTCTACACGACTTCTAAGGAGTTTAGAGTCTTTATTTATTTTTCATCCAAAAATCATCACAAAAAAATCTTAATTTCAACTGAAAATCGTAGAAACCGGTTTTCATGTCAATGAACTGAGATTGCTGCAAATTTGGAATTTGTTGTTTTAAATTTGGTCCAGACATTTAAGGAAATGTTAGTCAAATTATTCCTTTGTTGCAGAAATGATTCCAGCAAATAAAACTTGATAAGAATGCTCTTTATTTAAACTTTTAAATGGTGTCACATTTCATTGTGATCAAGTGAGCTGCAATTGCAGATAAGAACGGTCACACCGTTAAGATGGCTTAGAAAGTGACATTAGCATTCCTGATGAATGGAGATGGTTGAAAATGTTTAAAGGGCTTTACCTAAACAAGCAAAATAAAATATTAGTTCATGAGCTCTGTTTGGAAATGTTTACAAATTAAATAGGTTATGAAAGCACAAATGCCCTCTTTTCCAGATTCTGACTTATTTAGTAGATCATCATCTCTTCACAGTACTACTAAATACTTCATAGAGTACTACCAGTAGAAGTAATAAGTTATCATACTGCAGTTTTCAGTGAATCCCTACTAAAGTCTTATACAATAAGGAATATTGACAAAAGCATAATTTTTGAATTAAAAACGATGCTAAAATATAAAGAGTGTCATTTTTATTAGAACCACTTAGTACTTTATAGAGTACTCTGTCACTAAGTCTTACATTATTTTTTGGAACAGTGTTACTGAAATGTCATATGACCAGTAACAGTCAGACCTCTTAGCTGATTTTGGCTCTAAATAAAACCTGTTGCTCAAATGAGTCAATCACTATTCTTTCACAGTAGTACTTCAAACAGTACTACCACTGAAAAGAATGTTTATTTTAACTGTATGAGTTTACGAAAGTCTCACATAATGAATAACATTAGCATAACTAGCAGACTTTGGCTTTGAATAAACCTTTTGCTCCAAATAGTATCTTACTACTTGTACTACTTAGTACTTCATCGAGTGCTTCTACACAAAGCATCAAATTAGTTTTATTGTATAGTTTGTCAGGAGTACACTACTAAGTCTGTAGGGAAAATCACTTTTTTCAATTTTGGCTTTAAATAAAACTGGCCACTCAAATTAGTAGATCACTGTTTCTTCACAGTAGTACTCAGCACTTAATAGAATACTACTATGCAGTACTTCTACTGATTAGTATACTGCTAAGTTCTCATACAGAGAGTAACCTTGACATCATTTAGCAGTCTGGCTTTGAAAACAACCTGTTGCTCAAATTAACATATCACCATTCCTTTACAGACTACTTAGTATTTTTTTACAGTAGTACCACTCAAATTATCAAGTATTTTTACTGTGTAGTTTCTTTTGAGTAATCCAGTATTCAAACATCATTAGATAAGTAACAGTGACATCAGTTTGAAAAGTTTGGTTGTGAGTTTAACTTTTCCTCAAATTAGTAAATCATCATTCCTTCACAGTACTACTTAGTACTTCGTAAAGTACTACCACCAAAATAAGTTGTTTTCTCTGTATACTTTAGTAGACTACTAAAGTTTCATCCAAATGAGTAAAACTGAAATCACTAGCAGACTTCGGCTTTAAATTAAACCTGTTCCTCAAATTAGTACCTCGCCATTCCTTCCCAGTACTTATTAGTACTTTTATAAAGGACTATTACACAAAATGTAAAGTTATTTTACAGATAATATTAAGAGTAATCCACTACTGAAATGTCATAATGACAAGTAAAAATCAAATAACTTAGCATACATTAACTGTAAATAAAACCTATTCCTATCAAACTAGTAGATCACATTCCTTTACACGTGTATTTAATACTTCATAAAGTACTACCACTTTTTCTTTATAGCTTTGCAGACTACTAAAATAACATACAATGAGTAACATTTTCTAAGTAATCAACAAATGTCACAAGAAGACCCTTTCCTTAGATCGGTAGATCACCATTCTTCCACAGTACTACGTAGTACTATTCAGAGTACCACAACAAAAGTATAAAGTTATTTTACTGCTTATTTTAACCCATGTCATGAGACAAGCAATGGGATAGGATTTGGCTTTGAAACAAAACTCACCCTCAAATAAGTACAATTTCTAAAAAATGACTTAGTATTAGTACTACTACTAAAAAAAAAAGAAGAAGAAAATACATTTTACTGTATAATTTCTGAGTAATTATATTACTAAAGTCTCATACAATGAGTAAAATTGGAAGCACTAAACAGACTTTGTTCACTATACTACTCAGTACTCTATAGAGTACAAAGTGTAAAGGTTTCATATATTTTGGAGTAACCCATTAGTGAAATGTCAGAAGACAGGAAATCACTGTGGCTAAAAACTAAACATGTCCCTCAAATTAGTTAATGACCATTCCATCACAGTACTACTTAGTACTATAGAGTAGTACTACCACACAAACTATCAAGTTAATCAGCTGCATTTGGAAGGAGGATGCGTGACAGGTTGTGTAAATGAAGGAATCGCTTCTGGTTCCAGAACCAGATTCTGAAAACTAGAACAACAACAGAAGATGTTTCTGGAAGGGAAGATTGGGGATTTTCCTGAGTGCAAACCAAACCTCACTTTACAAACACACGTTTCCTCTCTAACAAATGTGGCGCACTTTCAAATAAACACGATTATAACAGTTTAAGAGGTGGGATGTCAAAGATCTTTTTTAGTGTCTTCTTCTTTTCCTTTGGGCTTTTCCCTTCAGAGGTCGCCACAGTGAATCATTTTCCTCCATCTAAGCCTGTCTTCAGCATCCTCTACTCTAACACCAGCCACCTTCATGTCTTCATTCACTGCATCCATAAACCTCCTCTTTGGTCTTCCTCTAGACCTCTTTCCTGCAGCTCTAGACTCAGCATCCTTCTACTAATATCTTCACTGTCTCTCCTCTGAACATGTCCAAACCTTTCATTTGTTTTCTATTCTCTCATAGGGGGAGGTGACATGAAGACCAACAGTAGGACAGAGAAGAATGTATGTAGCCTTCTGACCTCAGCGGTTGTGAGATCTCCATTATCTACTTAAAGAATTATCTTTTTTTTTTGTTTTTATACAGGAAGAGGTTTTACTGCATGACACCATAAGGGCGGCCAAATGGTCCAGAACACCAGCATTTCCAGGAAGATATCCCCTACCTGATGTTATGGAGGTGGAAGACAAACAAAACGAAACACAGAAAGAACTCAAAAACTGTGACTTCATGAGTGAAGGGGAAGAGAATCATGGAGCTGAGGGATCCTTTCATGTTTTCCTGTTAGTTGAAAAGTGACTGAAGCATTTTTTTGTGAGGAATTTAAAGGTGAATGTGTGTTTTGAGGAGCAATAAACCTAGTTTTGGCTGTTTGTTTCTTGAAAAAAAAATGTCTTGTCTGCATGCTGCATTGCAATGCCACAGTCATTGAGATGCAGTTTGAAGGCCACAGAAATGATTACGTACGCAATTTTCTTGGTGGAACCTGGGCGTAGTAATACTTTATCTTGTGATATAATTTTACATAAACAAGCAAGACATTGATCAATGAATGACAAGTGCATTTGATAAGTTGAACTTTATTTCAGAGACAAATCATTTTCGTTTTTTTTTTCAGTTTGCCTTTCTTGTTCCTGTCGCCATATGTAAAAGGGAGCATTTTTCTGTAACAAAATAATGTTAAAGCAAGAATTTACATATCCTGAGGGATGATATTATTTGTGTATTTACGTGTAACACGTATCATATGTACGCTAAAACCGTGTACTATGCACGGTATTCCCAGGGTGCAAAGTCGTGGAATATGTACGCATCTCACTGAGACTGGGTTGTTATAAGACACTTTGTATTACATTTGTCATAAAATGAAAGTTTAAAATAAAGTTTGGGTTGATCTTCAGTTGGCTGAAAGTGAATGACAGTGCTGCACCCTGCTGGGCAGAAGGAGTTACTGCAATGCTCCTGTGGATTTCTTGGATGCTGACGGATTTATTTCAAGGCTGTTGAAAGTCTAAATTCATTTAAACATAAATTAATCAGCTTTTTACAGATGAAAGCATAAATTAGTGCTTAGGATAAAAGAAAGAACGCGAGTAGAAACGGAAACACCCTCAACTGTCTTGATGAGTTTCTTATCTAGAAATGTTTCACCACTCAGAAAAATATCTTTATGATGTAAAGTAAGTCTGGAAAAGTATAATTCCAGATGACATAAGTCAACAACACCTGGATGAATGAGGGTCTTAATCAAGCTCAATTTAAACATTTGTATGAGAATGTTCATTTAATTTTGCAGTTCCTGTCACTGTGATGTGACACAAACAATTGTGTTTAAGATTTTAATGTGTTCTGTTTCTACAAATATTGTTAAGAGCCGGTAGTGGAGGATCCAAATGAAGGAGACCAGGCTTTGGTGACAGAACATGAATATTTCATAAATGAATCCAAACATGACAAAAGCCATAAATAATAGTATCAGAACAGAGCAGATGACCAGAAAATGAGTAACTGAAAACCAGACACTTAAATAGGCTGGAGTGGAATTAACGGAATTGAAGACAGCTGTGAATCATGACGAACCTGAAACTGGTGACTGACGAGGGCAACGTAGAACATGACCAAATAGAAAAAAACCCAAACAAAACCACAGAATCTTCACACAGATGAAGTTGGATTTAAACTAAAAGTGGCTAAAAACATTTTAACTGGATTAACTCAAACAAAAACCACTTAGAATGCAGGAATCAATATGTTTTTAATTTAAAGTGAAATGACTGATAGTTTAGCTTATTTAAAATTATTCTATGTCTACATTTAGATTTTAGTCAACCACCTCTAAAAATCTATTGATGAATAATCAGAATATTCGTTCTTACATTAATCAGATGTGTTTTTATGTTTCATTCTCTGCTTTCTGTAGTTCTTCTCTTCTTCAGGTTTTCTGTTTCCCTCATTTACACCATTTTTCAATTTCAATCACCATCAGCTGCTTTCTTTGTTGTCGCTCAGTTTTTACAGTTTTTACAGCTTTCTCCTTCATTCCTTGTTTTTCCTGTTCATTTTTTTAAATCATGCTTTTGTTTGTAAAACTCGGTGTGTTTATTGAGGTGCAATTAAAAACTGTTGTTGTCTTTTTTTTAAAACTATCATTGTTTTAATTTATTAATTCTTAGAAAACCAGATTATCTTAAGTAATGGCATGTATAAATAATATTTTTTTTCATGTAATCAAAATCCTTATAAATAATGACTTGGTCCCATTGTCCCTTAAAGCTCTGCATAGACTATCTTCTGGGCTAAAACTTGTTCAGTTTTCATATTTTTAACCAACGGGCCCAAATGTTATTCATAGTTTTATGTCTTTGGACAATCACCAGTGTGAAGCCCATTTAATGCCCAGAAATATTTTTTAAAGAGTGATTTAGGGTTTTTTTAAACTTTATTTTTGTTCTATAGCAGTACTTTTTTATTTATAAAAATATTTCTAATGAGACCTAAGTGTGCATTGGATGCATAACTGCACAAATATCTGTTTATGATTGTGGGATACAATTCTATTTTTATGTGAATTTTCTTTTTTTAATTTTTATTGATTCAGGTGATTTATTTTTCTTGTGTTGTCTACGATTAATGCTTGACATAAAACACATCAGTTGATGTATTAGTTGCAAGGCAAGTCTTAACTGACTCTGAGAAGTCAAAAATTGTAGAAAAACTCTTTCAGAGGGATGGAGCGCTCTTGTAATATCCAAGATGCTGGGACTGATGACAGAACTGTCAAGTGTTTAGTTGTATTCACGGCATCTTTAAAAAAATACTTGAATGATGAATTATTATTCAAAAAAAAAAAAAAAACAACAAAAACGTTTTTGTATTTCTGCAAGATTTTAATAATAATAATAGTTTTGAGTTGAAATAAAAAGTCTCATTTCCTACCAGTATTCTTAGATCCAAACACTTGTATTTAGAGTTTGTAAGAAGTTGGTGAAGTCAAAATGAATTTTTGAAAAGGGGAAGCATCTGGATTTGAACAATAGACAGCTTGTTTTTAAGTCAGGTGCCCTGCTGCTGAGCTATACCTCCCACTGATACATGCATCCAGACGTTATATTTAATGTTAACTCATGAAAATGTATATTCTTTAGGTTTATCTCATCTTGGTTTTTTTCAGCTACAGACACACAGGCTGCTATGTTTCTCATTTGCCACAAGATGGCGACAATGACACACCAAGTCTCCCTTCAACAATCTGCTGTGACGCCGTTAATGTTATCATTCATTTTTTACATTCACAACTTGCCTGTATTCTTCTATTTATATTCCTGTCAGTACAATTAACTTGGACAAATACAAGTTAACAATACGTGCTCAAGGCCTTCAGAACATTAAACTAGAATCCCTCTTAAAGTCACGTTGTGCATTATTTCAATTAAAGCCTTGTGTTAGCTCACAGATACATTTGAACACTTTATATGGATATTTTCATTTTAAATAGTCCTAACTAATACAGATATAATATAGACAAGAGGATCTTGTTGATGATAACTGTTTTTCTCTTCAGAATTTGTACATGAACTAAAAAAGATGAAGTAAAATAAAAGTAATGAATTGCTTTATAAAAAGATGAACGAGAAAGTAATTTAATTACAATTTGACTCAGTAACTAATTTAAAGTAATCAGTTACTTTTTTAAAGTAATGTACCCAACAGTAGCTGCAGAGGCATATTAGCTGAGACAGTCCCGCTCCAAACAGAGACTTTAGGTACTCGGGGCGGGTCCATCCAGTCCCAGTGCTTTGTCACCAAGGAGCTCTTCAGCTACCTTTGTAAGTTCAGCATGGGTGAGAATCAGTCCTCAGGCTCCTTTTCTTCCAGTGGAAGTGTGTCAGAAAGATGTGTCAGCAGGACTATGGAAATCACAGGGTCCTTGTGGAGGGGCCCCCACCAGGTGGTCAGGCCCAAATCAGGGATCCGGCTTTATACACAGTACATCTATATATACACACGATTCAATTCAATTTGTTTTTGCTCTCACACACCCCTCTGCATTTATCCGGACTTGGGACCGGCACTAGTGAGCACTAGTTAGTGTCCCCTTGTGGTTGCATTACACACGCATTCAGTGGAGTGTCAGGGGTCAGAGGGGACGCTGTCACTAAAACCATCTTTCAACCCCCCTTCCCCGAACACCTAACAATTTAAAAAAATCAAACTAAATTGTACTGATCAAAAATAACTGATTATCACAAGGATCGTGGGAAGTTACATGAAATAAAATAGAAGAACAGAATAGAAGATACACATTTACAAGATAAAAAGATTAGAAGAGGAGGAAAACCCCCACAATTCCTCTCTGATTTTCTCTGTGTCAGAATCCGTTTGCTGGAGGAAGGCTTTTATCATTCAAAGGTGTGGTCAGAGGTCCACTTGGTCTTATTTTTGGACTTTTTCAATAGTTTCAGGAACCTCAGAGCAACAGTTTTCTTTTGAGGTTCTGTTTCAGCTCTTCCACCTGCTGCTGTATTTGATCAAGCTGGACGGTGAAAGTTTCTTCCAAATTGCTGATGGTGGTCTCTTTATTCTTGATAACTTCTTTTAGATGAGCAACTTCTTGAGAGAAGCTGGACTTTTCTTTTACCATCTGCTGCTTCTGGTGGTCCAGTTCCTTCTGGACTTTGGCCAAAGCAGCTCTTCATTTGGTCGACTCTTCTCGCTCCAGGTCAAAGCTGAGCTTGGCGTGATTTGTTTGTTTCCTCTCTTCTTTAACCTTTTCTTCCATCTGATGTAACTGCTCTCCCAGGTCAAAGGTTTCCTTGCGATAGACCTTTTTGACCTGGTCAAGATGTCCCTCTTGCTGGTCCAGCTTTTCCTTCAAGAGGATTTCAGAATTGTTTATGATCCTGTCTTTTTCTTTGATGGTTTCTTTGAGAGTGTCCACGCCATTGTCGATATTCCAAAGCAAATCCAAGAAACTCTTTTCAGCTCTGTGAGATGCAGCCATACTTTCCTGGTGAACTTTTCATATTGCAGTCAGTTCTTGGTTAAGGGAGGAGTTTGTTCTCTGCCTCTCATCTCTTTTACCAGCTGGCTTTGTGCTTCTGTCAGCTGATGGTGATGTAGACAATGGCTCCTCTGGATTTCCAATTCTTGGCTCTTTTTTTGTAGAGTCACTCTTAAGGTGACAATTGGCCGCCATCTTCTCTTCAGTGGCCTGCTTTGGGTCATTGAGCGCCTTTCTTAAAGCAGCGTCTCCTTGTTCCTGGTCTTAACTAGAGAACACATGAAAAAGAAATTCAGGACAATGGGAATGCTGAGAAGATAGTGTGAAGACAGGAAGAGTGGCAAATCAGAACAGTAGAGTGGAAGGCCATTACAAATGAATGGTTCAAAAATACATATTGCAAACATATTTATTATTGTTTAACAATTTGTTATGCTTAAAATAGCTTGTGCTAATGATTTATTATCCCATCAACACCTGACTTTATTTTTCAACTCTAATAAAATGTTGTTGTATTTAATTGGATGCTAAATAAAGTTGAAATCGTACATTTGGCAAAAATCCATAAAATAGATATAAATTTCGGTTTTTAGGTCATCAGAAACAAGCAGCATCTACTGTATGATTAAACAGAACACCTGTTACCATCTGCAGCATGAAAAGAGTTTTATTCATACAGTTATTTCCAGTATTTTCACTCTGATGACTGACAGAACTAAACCATGAACTTAAAAAACAAACAAAAACGAACAAGGAAAAAAAACACACATCACAAAACTCTAATTGTTCCTTTAATATAGAAAGTGTGTTTTGCTTCAGCCTCATTATGAACTAAAGTAAAGCGGTTGCTGTTTTGTTCAACACAAATGAATGTTGAATTCTCCACATTTGAGTCTGGCTCTTTCATTGTGTCACGACCGGCTCGAGTAAAAGTCATGACAAACAAGAGGGAGACTGGGTAAAGCGTAACCAAAGATTTATTTAACATAACTAAAGCTAAAGCTGAAGCTGGTTGGGAAGGCTGCAGCTTCATCTGCCTGGTGGGAGAGAGAGACATCATAACTCCCAGCAGCTTTTATGCCCTCTGTGGGACTGGCCAGGTCCGCCCAGAGGGTGGGACTCCAACTCAACCAGGACTGTAAGAAACAAGGGAAAAATACACAAGACACACAGGCCTGGAAGAGGGGAGACCGGGGTCGTAACACCCCCCACCATAAAAGAAAGAACCATAAGGTTCGTTGAAAAATCATAACTCTCAGACTAAATTATAAAGAAGAATAAGAAAAGAAAAAACAGGAAAAACTGCCAACCAGTGTGTTTGTTTTTTCTTTTTTCTCCAACCAACCTACAAGGTGACCCTCAACTCCAACTACCTCAAATCTCAGCAACTTGGATCTTAGAAGCATTTTAAGAGAACATGAAGCAGAAAAAAATGGAGGGACACAAAACAAAAAACAAAATAACAAATTAAAGTGGTGAGCGAGACAATGCATCTGCAACCACATTGGAGGATCCCTTGATATAACGAATGTCCAACCAATATGATTGCAGCATTAACGACCAGCGAATGAGTCGCTGGTTAGGACACTGCAGTGAGTTGAGAAATGTCAACGGATTGTGGTCAGTGTAGACCACAACTGGTACAACTCCAGAACCAAGATAAACATCAAAATGGTTCAATGCCCATAAACAAGGCTAGTGTTTCCTCTCGATTGTGGAATATTCAGCTGATACGAGTTAAATTTCCTGGAGAAGAAAACACTGGCTTCTTCACACCAGGTCCATCAGCCTGCAAGAAACCGCTCTGCTCCGTTTGACTGCATCAAATGGGGGAAAAAGGACGGATTCCTCTGAGCAGCTGATGACTCGGGTGTCGAGAACATCAGTTTGTTTCGTTCTACCAGGAAAATTTAACTCGTATCAGC
>ML136859.1:0-22533 GCA_003999625.1 Oryzias javanicus
TTTTCTTCAAAAAAATCAACATACTTAAGATTTTTTTTTTTGCCTTAAAAAATCAACATGCTTTAGTATGACTTTTTTTGCTTAAAAAAAATCAAAATGCTATAGTTAGAACTTTTTTTGTCAAAAAATAATCAAACATGCATTAGTTTGACTTTTTTTTTGCTGAAAAAAATCAACATGCTTCGATATATTTTATTGCCCCCCCCCAAAAAAAACATACTTTAATATGACTTTTATTGCTGAAACAAAAAACAACATGCATTAGTTTGACTTTTTTGCCGAAAAAAATCACCCATGCTTTAGTATGACTTTTATTGCCTAAAAAATAAACATGCTTATATAGGTTATGACATTTTTTCATCAAAAAATCAACATGCCATAGTATGAATTTTTCTTCATCAAAAAAAAACATGCTATAGTATATCATTTTTTGCCTAAAAAAATCAAAATGCTAAAGTATGATTTTATTCATCAAAAAAGCAACATACTTTAGTATGCCTTTTTTCCCTAAAAAAAATAAAACATTCTATAGTATGAACTTTTTTTTCATCAGAAAATAGATATCTATAGTTATTGATTTTTCTTCATCAAAAAAATCAACAAGCTATAGTATGACCTTTTTGCCCAAAAAAATTCAGCATGCTAAATGTATAACTTTTTTTGTCTAAAAAAAATCAACATGCTAAAGTATAACTTTTTTTGTCTAAAAAAAATCAACATGCTAAAAGTATAACTTTTTTGCCTCAAAAAATAATACATACTTTTAGTATAACTTTTTTTGCCTGAAAAAATCAACATGCATTGTATTGACTTTTTTTCTTCAAAAAAATCAACATCCTTAAGTTTTTTTTTTGCCTTAAAAAAAATCAACATGCTATAGTAGAACTTTTTTTGTCTAAAAAATACATGCTAAAGTATAACTTTTTTTCTTCCAGAAAATTCAACATACTTAGTATAACTTTTTTTGCCTAAAAAAATCAACATGCCATTAGTATGATTTTTTTCATCAAAAAAAAACATGTTATAGTTTTACTTTTTTGCCTAAAAAAATCAAAATGCTAAAGTATAACTTTTTTTGCCTCAAAATATACATACTTTAGTATAACTTTTTTTGCCTGAAAAAATCAACATGCTATTGTATGACTTTTTTTTCTTCAAAAAAATCAACATACTTCAGTTTTTTTTTTTTGTTGCCTTAAAATCAACATGCTTAGTATGACTTCTTTGCCTTAAAAAAATCAAAATGCTATAGTAGAACTTTTTTTGTCTAAAAAATCATACATACTTTAGTATAACTTTTTTTGCCTAAAAAAATCAACATGCTATTGTATGACTTTTTTTGCTTCAGAAAATAACATACTTAAGTATTTTTTTTTTGCCTTAAAAAAATCAAAATGCTATAGTATAGAACTTTTTTTGTCAAAAAAAATCAACATGCTAAAGTTAACTTTTTTGCCTCAAAAAAAATATATATACTTTAGTATAACTTTTTTTGCCTGAAAAAATCAAACATGCTAAAGTATAACTTTTTTTGTCTAAAAAAATCAACATGCCATAGTATGATTTTTCTTCATCAAAAAAAAAACATGTTATAGTTTTACTTTTTTTGCCTAAAAAATCAAAATGCTAAAGTATGATTTATTCATCAAAAAAGCAACATACTTTAGTATGCCTTTTTTCCTAAAAAAATAAACATTCTATAGTATAACTTTTTTTCATCAGAAAAGATACTCTATAGTATGATTTTTCTTCATCAAAAATCAACAAGCTATAGTATGACCTTTTTGCCAAAAAAATCAGCATGCTATAGTGTACGTTTTTTCATCAAAAAAATCAAAATACATTAGTTGATTTTTTTAGCCCAAAAAAATCAACATGCTAAAGTATAACTTTTTTTGTCTAAAAAAATCAACATGCTAAGTATAACTTTGTCTAAAAAATCAACATGCTAAAGTATAACTTTTTTTGCCTCAAAAATATGCATACTTTAGTATAACTTTTTTTGCCTGAAAAAATCAACATGCTATTGTATGACTTTTTTCTTCAAAAAAAAACAACATACTTAAGTTTTTTTTGCCTTAAAAAAATCAAACATGCTTTAGTAGGACTTTTTTTGCTTAAAAATCAAAATGCCATAGTAGAACTTTTTTGTCTAAAAAAATCAACATGCTAAAGTATAACTTTTTTGCCTAAAAAATAATATATACTTTAGTATAACTTTTTTTGCCTGAAAAAATAACATTGCTTTTGCTAAAAAAATAACATGATGAACTTTTTTTCTTCAGAAAATCAACATACTATAAGTATTTTTTTTTTTTGCCTTAAAAAAATCAATGTATGTTTTCATGCTATAGTAGATTTTTTTTTGTCTAAAAAATCATCACACTGCATAAGTATAACTTTTATTTTCCTCAAAAATTAACATACTTAGATTTAGTATTATAACTTTTTTGCCTGAAAAAATCAACATGCTATGTATGACTTTTTTTCTTCAAAAAAATCACATACTTAAAGTTTTTTTTTTTGCCTTTTAAAAAAATCAACATGCTTTAGTAGACTTTTTTTGCCTTAAAAAAATTCAAAATGCTATATAGAACTTTTTTTGTCTAAAAAAATCAACATGCTAAAGTATAACTTTTTTTTTTGCGCATTTATTGTCAAAAATTTTTATATATCCACAAAAAATATTATCTACTTATAACAGTTTATAAAACTTTTTTTGCCTGAAAAAAATCAACATGCTAATAGTATAACTTTTTTTGTCAAAAATCAACATGCTAAAGTATAACTTTTTTTGCCTCAAAAATACATACTTTAGTATAACTTTTTTTGCCTGAAAAAATCAACATGCTATTGTATGACTTTTTTTCTTCAAAAAATCAACATACTTAAGTTTTTTTTTTTTGCCTTAAAAAAATCAACATGCTTTAGTATGACTTTTTTGCCTTAAAAAATCAAAATGCTATAGTAGAACTTTTTTTGTCTAAAAAAATCAACATGCTAAAGTATAACTTTTTTTGCCTCAAAAATATACATACTTTAGTATAACTTTTTTTGCCTGAAAAAATCAACATGCTATTGTATGACTTTTTTTCTTCAGAAAAATCAACATACTTAAGTATTTTTTTTTTTGCCTTAAAAAATCAAAATGCTATAGTAGAACTTTTTTTGTCTAAAAAAATCAACATGCTAAAGTATAACTTTTTTTGCCTCAAAAAATATACATACTTTAGTATAACTTTTTTGCCTGAAAAAATCAACATGCTATTGTATGACTTTTCTTCTTAAAAAAAAATCAACATACTTAAGTTTTTTTTTTGCCTTAAAAAAATCAAAATGCTATAGTAGACTTTTTTGTCAAAAAAATCAACATGCTTCAGTATGATATTTTATGCCCCCCTCCCAAAAAAAAAAACATACTTTAATATGACTTTTATTGCTGAAAAAAAACAACATGCATTAGTTTGACTTTTTTTGCCGAAAAAAATCACCATGCTTTAGTATGACTTTTATTGCCTAAAAAAATCAACATGCTATTGTATGACTTTTTTTTTCAAAAAATCAACATACTTAAGCATTTTTTTTGCCTTAAAAAATCAAAATGCTATAGTAGAACTTTTTTTGTCAAAAAAAATCAACATGCTAAAGTATAACTTTTTGCCTCAAAAAATATACATACTTTAGTATAACTTTTTTTGCCTGAAAAAATCAACATGCTATTGTATGACTTTTTTTCTTCAAAAAAATCAACATACTTAAGTTTTTTTTTTTGCCTTAAAAAAAATCAACATGCTTTAGTAGACTTTTTTTTGCCTAAAAAAATCAAAATGCTATAGTAAAACTTTTTTTGTCTAAAAAAATCAACATGCTAAAGTATAACTTTTTTTTGCCTCAAAAATATATATACTTTAGTATAACTTTTTTTGCCTGAAAAAATCAACATGCTAAAGTATAACTTTTTTTGTCTAAAAAAATCAACATGCTAAAGTATAACTTTTTTTGCCTCAAAATATACATACTTTAGTATAACTTTTTTTGCCTGAAAAAATCAACATGCTATTGTATGACTTTTTTTCTTCAAAAAAATCAACATACTTAAGTATTTTTTTTTTTGCCTTAAAAAAATCAACATGCTTTAGTATGACTTTTTTTGCCTTAAAAAAATCAAAATGCTATAGTAGAACTTTTTTTGTCTAAAAAAATCAACATGCTAAAGTATAACTTTTTTTGCCTCAAAAATATACATACTTTAGTATAACTTTTTTTGCCTGAAAAAATCAACATGCTATTGTATGACTTTTTTTCTTCAGAAAATCAACATACTTAAGTATTTTTTTTTTGCCTTAAAAAAATCAAAATGCTATAGTAGAACTTTTTTTGTCAAAAAAATCAACATGCATTAGTTTGACTTTTTTTTTGCCGAAAAAATCAACATGCTTCAGTTTGATATTTTATGCCCCCTCCAAAAAAAAAAACATACTTTAATATGACTTTTATTGCTGAAAAAAAACAACATGCATTAGTTTGACTTTTTTTGCCGAAAAAATCACCATGCTTTAGTATGACTTTTATTGCCTAAAAAAATCAACATGCTATTGTATGACTTTTTTTCTTCAGAAAATCAACATACTTAAGTATTTTTTTTTTGCCTTAAAAAAATCAAAATGCTATAGTAGAACTTTTTTTGTCAAAAAAAATCAACATGCTAAAGTATAACTTTTTTTGCCTCAAAAATATACATACTTTAGTATAACTTTTTTTGCCTGAAAAAATCAACATGCTATTGTTATGACTTTTTTTCTTCAGAAAATCAACATACTTAAGTTTTTTTTTTTTTGCCTTAAAAAATCAAAAATGCTATAGTAGAACTTTTTTTGTCTAAAAAAATCAACATGCTAAAGTATAAACTTTTTTTGCCTCAAAAATATACATATTTAGTATAACTTTTTTTGCCTGAAAATCAACATGCTATTGTATGACTTTTCTTCTTCAAAAAAATCAACATACTTAAGTTTTTTTTTTTGCCTTAAAAAAATCAAAATGCTATAGTAGAACTTTTTTTTTGTCAAAAACAACATGCTTCAGTTTGATATTTTATGCCCCCCTCCCAAAAAAAACATACTTTTAATATGACTTTTATTGCTGAAAAAAAACAACATGCATTAGTTTGACTTTTTTTGCCGAAAAAATCACCATGCTTTAGTATGACTTTTTATTGCCTAAAAAAATCAACATGCTATTGTATGACTTTTTTTCTTCAGAAAATCAACATACTTAAGTATTTTTTTTTTGCCTTAAAAAAATCAAAATGCTATAGTAGAACTTTTTTTTGTCTAAAAAAATCAACATGCTAAAGTATAACTTTTTTTGCCTCAAAAATATACATACTTTAGTATAATTTTTTTTGCCTGAAAAATCAACATGCTATTGTATGACTTTTTTTTCTTCAAAAAAATCAACATACTTAAGTTTTTTTTTTTTGCCTTAAAAAAATCAACATGCTTTAGTAGGACTTTTTTTGCTTAAAAAAATCAAAATGCTATAGTAGAACTTTTTTTGTCTAAAAAATCAACATGCTAAAGTATAACTTTTTTTGCCTCAAAAATATATATACTTTAGTATAACTTTTTTTGCCTGAAAAAATTAACATGCTAAAGTATAACTTTTTTTGTCTAAAAAAATCAACATGCTAAAGTATAACTTTTTTTGCCTCAAAAATATACATACTTTAGTATAACTTTTTTTGCCTGAAAAAATCAACATGCTATTGTATGACTTTTTTTCTTCAAAAAATCAACATACTTAAGTATTTTTTTTTGCCTTAAAAAAATCAACATGCTTTAGTATGACTTTTTTTGCCTTAAAAAATCAAAATGCTATAGTAGAACTTTTTTTGTCTAAAAAAATCAACATGCTAAAGTATAACTTTTTTTTGCCTCAAAAATATACATACTTTAGTATAACTTTTTTTGGCCTGAAAAAATCAACATGCTATTGTATGACTTTTTTTCTTCAGAAAATCAACATTACTTAATTTTTTTTTTTGCCTTAAAAAAAATAATCAAAATGCTATAGTAGAACTTTTTTTGTCAAAAAATAACATGCATTAGTTTGACTTTTTTTTTGCCGAAAAAAATCAACATGCTTCAGTATGATATTTTATGCCCCCCTCCAAAAAAAAACATACTTTAATATGACTTTTATTGCTGAAAAAAAACAACATGCATTAGTTTGACTTTTTTTGCCGAAAAAAATCACCATGCTTTAGTATGACTTTTATTGCCTAAAAAATCAACATGCTATTGTATGACTTTTTTTCTTCAGAAAATCAACATACTTAAGTATTTTTTTTTTTGCCTTAAAAAAATCAAAATGCTATAGTAGAACTTTTTTTGTCAAAAAAATCAAACATGCTAAAGTATAACTTTTTTTGCCTCAAAATATACATACTTTAGTATAACTTTTTTTGCCTGAAAAAAATCAACATGCTATTGTATGACTTTTTTTCTTCAAAAAAATCAACATACTTAAGTTTTTTTTTTTGCCTTAAAAAAATCAACATGCTTTAGTAGGACTTTTTTGCCTTAAAAAAATCAAAATGCTATAGTAGAACTTTTTTTGTCTAAAAAAATCAACTTGCTAAAGTATAACTTTTTTTGCCTCAAAAATAATATACTTTAGTATAACTTTTTTTTTGCCTGAAAAAAATCAACATGCTAAAGTATAACTTTTTTTGTCTAAAAAAAATCAACATGCTAAAGTATAACTTTTTTGCCTCAAAAATATACATACTTTTAGTATAACTTTTTTTTGCCTGAAAAAATCAACATGCTATTGTATGACTTTTTTTCTTCAAAAAATCAACATACTTAAGTATTTTTTTTTTGCCTTAAAAAAATCAAAATGCTACAGTAGAAAATTTTTTTGTCAAAAAAATCAACATGCATTAGTTTGACTTTTTTTTTGCCGAAAAAAATCAACATGCTTCAGTATGATATTTTATGCCCCCCTCCCAAAAAAAAAAATACTTTTAATATGACTTTTATTGCTGAAAAAAACAACATGCATTAGTTTGACTTTTTTTGCCGAAAAAATCACCATGCTTTAGTATGACTTTTTTTTTTTTTTTTTTTTTTCAGGCAAAAAAAGTTATACTTTAGCATGTTTGATTTTTTCAGGCAAAAAAAGTTATACTAAAGTATATATATTTTTGAGGCAAAAAAAGTTTATACTAAAGTATATATATTTTTGAGGCAAAAAAAGTTATACTAAAGTATATATATTTTTGAGGCAAAAAAAGTTATATACTTTAGCATGTTGATTTTTTTAGTCAAAAAAAGTTTCTACTATAGCATTTTGATTTTTTTAAGGCAAAAAAGTCCTACTAAAGCATGTTGATTTTTTTAAGGCAAAAAAAAAACTTAAGTATGTTGATTTTTTTGAAGAAAAAAGTCATACAATAGCATGTTGATTTTTTCAGGCAAAAAGTTATACTAAAGTATGTATATGTTTGAGGCAAAAAAAGTTATACTTTAGCATGTTGATTTTTTTAGACAAAAAAAGTTCTACTATAGCATTTTGATTTTTTTAAGGCAAAAAAAAATACTTAAGTATGTTGATTTTTCTGAAGAAAAAAAGTCATACAATAGCATGTTGATTTTTTCAGGCAAAAAAGTTATACTAAAGTATGTATATTTTTGAGGCAAAAAAAGCTATACTTTAGCATGTTGATTTTTTTTAGACAAAAAAAGTTCTACTATAGCATTTTGATTTTTTAAGGCAAAAAAAGTCATACTAAAGCATGTTGATTTTTTTAAGGCAAAAAAAAAAATACTTAAGTATGTTGATTTTTTGAAGAAAAAAGTCATACAATAGCATGTTGATTTTTTCAGGCAAAAAAAGTTATACTAAAGTATGTATATTTTTAGACAAAAAAAGTTCTACTATAGCATTTTGATTTTTTAAGGCAAAAGAAGTCATACTAAAGCATGTTGATTTTTTTAAAGGCAAAAAAAAAAAAACTGAAGTATGTTGATTTTTTTGAAGAAAAAAAGTCATACAATAGCATGTTGATTTTTTCAGGCAAAAAAAGTTATACTAAAGTATGTATATTTTTTAGACAAAAAAAGTTCTACTATAGCATTTTGATTTTTTTAAGGCAAAAGAAGTCATACTAAAGCATGTTGATTTTTTTAAGGCAAAAAAAAAACTGAAGTATGTTGATTTTTTTGAAGAAAAAAAGTCATACAATAGCATGTTGATTTTTTCAGGCAAAAAAAAGTTATACTAAAGTATTATGTATATTTTTGAGGCAAAAAAAGTTATACTTTAGCATGTTGATTTTTTTTAGACAAAAAAAGTTCTACTATTGCATTTTGATTTTTTAAGGCCAAAAAAAGTCATACTAAAGCATGTGATTTTTTTAAGGCAAAAAAAAAAAAAACTTAAATTATGTTTGATTTTTTGAAGAAAAAAGTCAAACAAATAGCATGTTGATTTTTTCAGGCAAAAAAAGTTATACTAAAGTATGTATATTTTTTTGAGGCAAAAAAAGTTATACTTTAGCATGTTGATTTTTTTAGACAAAAAAAGTTATACTTTAGCATGTTTGATTTTTTAGAACAAAAAAGTTATACTTTAGCATGTTGATTTTTTTGGGCCAAAAAAAGTCATACTAATGTATTTTGATTTTTTGATGAAAAAACGTACACTATAGCATGCTGATTTTTTTGGGCTAAAGGTCATAACATATAGCTTGTTGATTTTTTGATGAAAGAAATCATACTATTAGAGTATCTATTTCTGATGAAAAAAATCATACATATAGAAATGTTATATTTTTTTAGGGAAAAAGGCATACTAAAGTATGTTGCTTTTTTGATGAATAAAATCATACTTTAGCATTTTGATTTTTTAGGCAAAAAAAGTGATACTATAACATGTTTTTTTTTTGATGAAGAAAAATCATACTGTAGCATGTTGATTTTTTGATGAAAAATGTCATACTATATAGCATGTTTATTTTTTTAGGCAATAAAAGTCATACTAAAGCATGTTGATTTTTTTGACAAAAAAAGTTCTACTATAGCATTTTGATTTTTTTTAAGGAAAAAAAAAAACTTAAGTATGTTGATTTCTGAAGAAAAAAGTCATACATAGCATGTTTGATTTTTCAGGCAAAAAAAGTTATACTAAAGTATGTATATTTTTGAGGCAAAAAGTTATACTTTAGCAGTTGATTTTTTTAGACAAAAAAGTTCTACTATAGCATTTGATTTTTTTAAGGCAAAAAAAGTCATACTAAAGTTTGATTTTTTTAAGGCAAAAAAAAAACTTAAGTATGTTGATTTTTTTGAAGAAAAAAAGTCATACAATAGCATGTTGATTTTTTTCAGGCAAAAAAGTTATACTAAAGTATGTATAATTTTTGAGGCAAAAAAGTTATACTTTAGCATGTTGATTTTTTTAGACAAAAAAGTTATACTTTAGCATGTTGATTTTTTCAGGCAAAAGTTATACTAAAGTATATATATTTTTGAGGCAAAAAAGTTATACTTTAGCGTGTTGATTTTTTTAGACAAAAAAGTTCTACTATAGCATTTTGATTTTTTCAAGGCAAAAAAAGTCCTACTAAGCATGTTGATTTTTTTAAGGCAAAAAAAAACTTAAGTATGTTGATTTTTTGTTGAAGAAAAAAAAGTCATCAATTAGCATGTTGATTTTTCAGGCAAAAAAAGTTATACTAAAGTATGTTATATTTTGAGGCAAAAAAAGTTATACTTTAGCATGTTGATTTTTTTAGACAAAAAAAGTTTACTATAGCATTTTGATTTTTTAGGCAAAAAAAAATACTTAAGTATGTTGATTTTCTGAAGAAAAAGTCATACAATAGCATGTTGATTTTTTCAGGCAAAAAGTTATACTAAAGTATGTATATTTTTGAGGCAAAAAATTATACTTTAGCATGTTGATTTTTTTAGACAAAAAAAGTTCTACTATAGCATTTTGATTTTTTAAGGCAAAAAAAGTCATACTTTAGCATGTTGATTTTTTTGGGCTAAAAAGTCATACTAATGTATTTGATTTTTTGATGAAAAGGTATGACTATAGCATTGTTGATTTTTTTGATGAAACAGGAAAAATAAAATCATACTATAGGGAAAAATCTATTCTTCTGATATGATGAAGAAAAAAAAAAAGTCATACAATAAGGCCGAATGTTGTTTATTTTTTTAGAGGAAAAAAGGCATACTAAAGTATGTTGCTCTTTGATGCAAAAAAAGAATAACTTTAGGCATTTGATTTTTTTAGGCAAAAAAAGTGATACTATAAACATGTTTTTTTGATGAAGAAAAATCATACTAAATGCATGTTGACTGATTCCTTGAATGAAAAAAAAATGTCATACATATAGCATGTTATTTTTTCAGGCAATAAAAGTCATACTAAAGTATGTATATTTTTCGGGCAAAAAAAGTCAAACTAATGCATGTGTTTTTTTTCAGCCAATAAAAAGTCATATTAAAGTATGTTTTTTTTTTTGGGAGGGGGGCATAAAATATCATACTGAAGCAGGCTGTTGATTTTTTTTCGGCAAAAAAAAAGTCAAACTAAGCATGCTGATTTTTTGACAAAAAAAGTTCTACAGAGTACCATTTGATTTTTTTTAAGGGCAAAAAAAAAAAATACTTAAGTATGTTGATTTATCTGAAGAAAAAAAGTCATACAATAGCAAATGTTATTTTTTGCTAAGGCAAAAAAAATATACCTAAAGTATTATACTTTTGAGGCAAAAAAAGTTATACTTTAGCAAGGGGGGTTGATTTTTTTAGACAAAAAAGTTCTACTAAATAGCATTTTTGATTTTTAAGGCAAAAAAAGTCATACTAAAGCATGTTGATTTTTTAAGGCAAAAAAAAAACTTAAGTATGTTGAATTTTCTGAAGAAAAAAAAGTCATACAATAGCATGTTGATTTTTTCAGGCAAAAAAAGTATATAAAAGTATGTATATTTTTGAGGCAAAAAAAGTTATACTTTAGCATGTTGATTTTTTTAGACAAAAAAGTTCTACTATAGCATTTTGATTTTTTAAGGCAAAAAAAAAAAAATACTTAAGTATGTTGATTTCTGAAGAAAAAAAGTCATACAATAGCATGTTGATTTTTTCAGGCAAAAAAAGTTATACTAAAGTATGTATTATTTTGAGGCAAAAAAAGTTATACTTTAGCATGTTGATTTTTTTAGAACAAAAAAAGTTATACTTTAGCATGTTGATTTTTTCAGGCAAAAAAAGTTATACTAAAGTATATATATTTTTGAGGCAAAAAAAGTTATACTTTAGCATGTTGATTTTTTTAGACAAAAAAAAGTTCTACTATAGCATTTGATTTTTTAAAGGCAAAAAAATTCCTACTAAAAGCATGTTGATTTTTTTAAGGCAAAAAAAAAAACTTAAGTATGTTGATTTTTTTGAAGAAAAAAAAGTCATACAATAGCATGTTGATTTTTCAGGCAAAAAAAGTTATACTAAAGTATGTATATTTTTGAGGCAAAAAAAGTTATACTTTAGCATGTTGATTTTTTTAGACAAAAAAAGTTCTACTATAGCATTTTGATTTTTTTAAGGCAAAAAAAAAAATACTTAAGTATGTGTGATTTTCTGAAGAAAAAAAGTCATACAATAGCATGTTGATTTTTTTCAGGCAAAAAAAGTTATACTAAAGTATGTATATTTTTGAGGCAAAAAAAGCTATACTTTAGCATGTTGATTTTTTAGACAAAAAAAGTTATACTTTAGCATGTTGATTTTTTTAGACAAAAAAAGTTATACTTTAGCATGTTGATTTTTTGGGCTAAAAAAGTCATACTAATGTATTTTGATTTTTTGATGAAAAACGTACACTATAGCATGCTGATTTTTTTGGGCAAAAAGGTCATACTATAGCTTGTTGATTTTTTGATGAAGAAAAATCATACTATAAGAGTATCCATTTCTGATGAAAAAAAGTCATACTATAGAATGTGTTATTTTTTTTTAGGGAAAAAAGGCATACTAAAGTATGTTGCTTTTTTGATGAATAAAATCATACTTTAGCATTTTGATTAGGGTTAGGGTTAGGGTTAGGGTTAGGGTTAGGGTTAGGGTTCGGGTTAGGGTTAGGGTTAGGGTTAGGGGTTAGGGTTAGGGGTTAGGGTTAGGGGTTAGGGTTAGGGTTAGGGTTAGGGTTAGGGTTAGGGTTAGGGTTAGGCGAACAGGTGTTCTGATCCTACCTCCTATCAGAGGGCGGACCAATGCACGCTCCATACAGTCCCCCAGAAGCAGGGTCCCAGGAGCACCCCGTCCCAAGAAGGTAAGTAGAATTATTTTTAAATTATTCCTTATGCTGGGTGAGGGGCTCCTCCTATAATCTAATTTTAATTTTTTCCACAGGGGGAGTGATAGGTTTAGGGCCCAATCCCCTGGGGTTAGGTTTAGGGTTCTGTCCACAGGGGGGATGGGTAGGTTTAGGGCCCACCCCCTGGGTTAGGTTTAGGGGTTCTGGACCGGGTGAGGGTTAGAAGATCCCCCCCTAGGAGGGATGGTGATCCAGGGAGCCAGGGGCAGGCGCTCGTTGAGGCCCTGTGGGGACAGCGTGTCCAGCTTGGAGATCCAGCTCTTCTCAGCCCTCCTCCTCTGGGCCTGGCTCCAGTGTGGATTGCATTCCAACACTGAGGCCTGACCGACTCCCAACATGTGGCCAAAAAGTGCTGGACCAGCACCTGGTGTGTCCTTTGTTTGGTCACAATGTTCTGTTTGTGACCGTAGAACCGCTCGTATAACGTTCTCCCCGTTTCACCCACATACTTTTTGCTGCATTTCTTACAGGTGATGACATACACACAGTTGGAGGAGTGGGGCGATGCTCTGATGGTAAGTTAAATATTTGTTTAGTTTTTTCATTTTGGATCCAACGTAATTGTTTAAATAAGGGGTTTTCATTTTTGATTCCAGATTCTCATTAGGGGGAGTTTTGCCCTCACAAGGTGGTCTTTTAGGTTTTTGTTTTTCCGAAATGCAGCAATAAGTCTGAGGTCCTGTCCAAGGTGAGTATTTATTGTGGTTTTGAAATTAGTTTTAATTTTTTGAACTAATTTGACTGATGATTCCGAATAAGTGGTCACGAATGGGATGACAGGTGTTATCTGGATGGGTCTGGGTTGCAGAAAAGTTTTAAAGACACCTCTAAGGAAGGTCCGGGTGTACCCTCTACTGGACAGGGCCGAGAAGAGCATTCCTGTCGCCTGTTTGAAATCCTCCCTCTGCGTGCAGATTCTGTGGAACCTGAGCAGTTGGGACTTCACCAGGCCAGCAAAGGTATGTTTGGGGTGGTAACTTGCTTTGTGTAAAAGTGCATGCGTGTCCGTGTCTTTAAAATAAACTTTAGTGTCCAGGATGTTGTGTGTGCTGAATTTAGGTCCTTTAAATGTTGTGGTGTCCAAAAAATTAACAGATTCCTGATTGGTGTCGGATTTTAACTTAATTGAGGGGTTGTGATTATTTAAGGTGTCTATGAAAAGTTTAAAATCTTGTTCTGCATAGGTCCAAACCCCCCAGATATCATCCAAATACCTGTAGTAGTGTAATGGCTTTTTGGAGCATTTTTCCAATGCCTCTGTCTCCCATTCGGCCATAAAAATGTCGGCATATGCCGGCGCGAAGCGTTTCCCCATTGCCGTCCCTTTAATTTGTAAAAAGAAATTTTCATCAAATTCAAAGTCATTTCTGGTCAAATTGATTTCTAATAATTTTAGGATTTCCTCATCAGGTCTATGGGGGTCATGGAATTGATTAAAAATGTTTTGGACTGATCTAATTCCCTCCTGGGTGTCAATGTTTGTATATAAGCTGTCCACATCAATAGTAAAGAGAAAAGATTTTTGGGGGACATTCAAATTTTTTATTTTTTCAACAAAGTCATATGTGTCTTTAATATAACTTTTATGTTTAGTGGACAGTGGGTTTAGAAAATAGTCAATAAATTCAGCCGACCTGTAGGTCTCACTGCTGCAGTCCGATACTATAGGCCGGCCTGGGGGGATTGAGAATGGAAGGGTTAGGCGAACAGGTGTTCTGATCCTACCCTCCTATCAGAGGGCGGGACCAATGCACGCTCCATACAGTCCCCCCAGAAGCAGGGTCCCAGGAGCACCCCGTCCCAAGAAGGTAAGTAGAATTATTTTTAAATTATTCCTTATGCTGGGTGAGGGGCTCCTCCTATAATCTAATTTTAATTTTTGTCCACAGGGGGGAGTGATTAGGTTTAGGGCCCAATCCCCTGGGGTTAGGTTTAGGGGTTCTGTCCACAGGGGGGGAGTGGTTAGGTTTAGGGCCCAACCCCCCTGGGGTTAGGTTTAGGGGTTCTGGACCGGGTGAGGGTTAGAAGATCCCCCCCTAGGAGGGATGGTGATCCAGGGAGCCAGGGGCAGGCGCTCGTTGAGGCCCTGTGGGGACAGCGTGTCCAGCTTGGCGATCCAGCTCTTCTCAGCCCTCCTCCTCTGGGCCTGGCTCCAGTGTGGATTGCATTCCAACACTGAGGCCTGGACCGACTCCCAACCATGGGCCAAAAAGTGCTGGACCAGCACCTGGTGTGTCCTTTGTTTGGTCACAATGTTTTGTTTGTGACCGTAGAACCGCTCGTATAATGTTCTCCCCGTTTCACCCACATACTTTTTGCTGCATTTCTTACAGGTGATTACATATACACAATTGGAGGAGTGGGGTGATGCTCTAATGGGTAAGTTAAATATTTCTTTTGTTCTGTCATTTTGGATCCAATGTAATTGTTTAAAATAAGGGGTTTTCATTTTTGATTCCAGATTCTCATTAGGGGGGAGTTTTGCCCTCACAAGGTGGTCTTTCAGGTTTTTATTTTTTCGAAATGCAGCAATAAGTCTGAGGTCCTGTCCCAGGTGAGTATTTACAGTGGTTTTAAAGTTAGTTTTGATTTTTTGGACTAATTTGACTGTGGACTCCGAATAAGTGGTCACGAATGGGATGACAGGTGACATCTGGATGGGTTTGGGTTGCAGATAAGTTTTAAAGACGCCCCTAAGGAAGGTCCGGGTGTACCCTCTGCTGGACAGGGCCGAAAAGAGCGTTACTGTCGCCTGCTTGAAGTCCTCTCTCTGCGTGCAGATTCTGTGGAACCTGAGCAGTTGGGACTTCACCAGGCCAGCAAAGGTATGTTTGGGGTGGTAACTTGCTTTATGTAAAAGTGCATGCGTGTCCGTGTCTTTAAAATAAACTTTAGTGTCCAGGATGCTGTGTGTGCTGAATTTGGGTCCTTTAAATGTTGTGGTGTCCAAAAAATTAACAGATTCTTCATCGGTGGCGGATTTTAATTTAATTGAGGGGTTGTGATTATTTAATGTTTCTATGAACTTTTTAAATTCCTGCTCTGTATAGGTCCAAACCCCCCAGATATCATCCAAATACCTGTAGTAGTGCAATGGCTTTTTGGAGCATTTTTCCAATGCCTCTGTCTCCCATTCGGCCATAAAAATGTCGGCATATGCCGGAGCGAACCGTTTCCCCATTGCCGTTCCCTTAATTTGTAAAAAGTAATTTTCATCAAATTCAAAATCGTTTCGGGTCAAATTGATTTCTAATAGTTTTAAGATTTCCTCATCAGGTCTGTGGGGGTCATGGAAAGTATTAAATATGTTGTGGACAGCTCTAATTCCCTCCTGGGTGTCAATGTTAGTATATAAGCTGTCCACATCAATGGTGAAGAGAAAGGAATTTTGGGGGACATTCAAATTTTTATTTTTTCCACAAAATCGTATGTATCTTTAATGTAACTTTTATGTTTATTGGACAGTGGGTTTAAAAAGTAATCGATAAATTCAGCCGACCTATAGGTCTCGCTGCTGCAGTCAGACACTATCGGCCGGCCTGGGGGGATTGAGAATGGAATGCTCCAGGAGGCTGGGTCTTTGTGGATTTTGGGGAGCAGGTAAAATTTTCTAGGCCTTGGTTCTGAGCTGCCAATCAAATAGTTGCGTTGTTTTGCATTAATAAATTTTTTATCATATAGGTTGTGGAATATTTTAGTTATAATTTTAAAGGTTTCGGGGTAAATGGGTTTTTCTAATTGTTTATAATATTTTTCATCCTTTAATTGTCTATACCCCTCCCATAGGTATTTTTCTTTCTCCATGACCACCACGACACTGCCCTTATCAGCCGGCTTCACTATGAGGTCACTGTTATTTTTAAGTTGTTCGAGGGCTAAGTTTTCTTCCTTGGACAGGTTAGTTTTGGTTCCCTGTACTTTAAAGTGATTATCAAAATACTCCAAATCTGTTTTTGTTAATTCCAGGACGCATGCAGGGAGAGACGGTTCCGGGGGGGTCCAGTCAGAAGGAGGAAGGAATGGCTTCTTTTCAGTGGGGCTTGAATTTTTAAAGTAAGCCATCAGTTTTACTCTCCTGTGGTATTTTTGCAGATCAAATCTGCACTGAGGGATGAGGTTGTTTCTGCTCCCTCTAGTGGGGATGAAGGTGAGACCCCTGTTTAATAGAGAAAGCTGAGGAGTGGTCAACCTGGGTCTGTTTGTTAATGTCATAACATTCTTAAACCCCTCCTGAAAGAATTGGTTTCTGGGGGGGATTAGTTTAAATGCAGGAGCCAGTGCTGGAGCATGGCAGCTGCTGTGTCACTGGACCAGTGGATGTGGTCCCTCACTGTGGTGAAGTCACACCTTGGCAGGGCAGGTAGAAAGTTAGCTCTGATTGTTATGAACTGATTCATTTTCCTCAGAGTGGATTTTTCTGGCTGTGAGAGCGCAGAAGAATAATTAATGAGGGGAATGTGGATGCTGGCGTTAGGAAACGCATCCCGAGCTGCACCCAACGCCATCTGAATCTGCCTCAGGTTCCTGCCGTGAGGCTTCTGGTTTCTATTGTTAATACCAAAAGATAAAATTACCTTTGTTGGCCTAACATGACAGGTGACCTTACTCAGAATGGCTGCTGCGTGCCTGAAGGTCGCCCCTGGGAAGCTGTCCACCTGCACATCACCATGCTGGAAAGGAGGGAGGCGTGAAAGGTTAGAGTCCCCAATGATGACCACCTTCTTCCTCACAGACAGACCCCAGTCTGACAATTTGTGCTTGGTCTGCACATGTCTGGTGGGTCTGCATGTGGGGGTCCCAGGGGACTGCACTTCTGCCCGTCTTCTGTTCTCCTCTCTGCAGGTGGGCGTGGATGGAGGTGAGGAGGGGGCGTCCATGAAAATCGCCCCATTGCTGTCCTCCTGCTGGTCCACCGATGAGGGCAAGTCCAGGTAAGAGTCTGCAGGAGTTGGGGGGATGGAGGGTGCTGGCTCCTCCTCCTCTTCTGCATGCGGGTCAGGTGCAGGCAGCGTCAGGTCCCCGCTCCCTTCCTGGAGCTGTGCTGGAGGCTCATTCTCCACCCTCCTGAGGACAACGAGTGGCTGCAGGGAGGAGGAGAGCCCAGCTGATGCCCCACTGTCAGGTTGGGGTCTTGGTGTGAGGGAGGGGGGGGTCGCATTCAGAAGTTGGAGGGAGACCCTCTCTCCGAGTGCAGGATTGACAACTCCCCTTCTCTGTTGTCTCTGGGGTCTCGGCTGCAGACCCATTCTCTGCTGCACCGCCACGCTGCTGCAGAGGTGCTGTTGAGGCTGGAGATGGGGAGGGGAGTGCTGCAGGGGAGGAGGGTGCTGCAGGGGGGGATGATGCTGCAGGGGGAGATGACGCTGCAGGGGGAGATGACGCTGCAGGGGGGGATGATGCTGCAGAGGAGGATGATGCTGCAGGGGAGGAGGATGTCCCAGAAGAGGAGGATGAGGACGAAGAATTCCCTGATGAACCCGGAGCAGAGGCAGGAGGAGGAGAAGGAGGGGGAGACGGTGGACCCGGATGCTGGGAGGATTCAGCTGGAGGGCTCCCATTGAAGTCCTCTCCGATGGGGTGTGGTCCCGATGCTCGAAGGCCTTTGGAGGTCCTCGGTCTCCACGATGGTGCTCTCCTTCAGCCTTCTCCCGAGATTTTTTCTCGCCCATCTCAGGGCCACCTGAAATGGATCTCGATATTCCGGGCTGGAGAACTCCATCAGCATCCTGACATCCCTCTCAGCTGTGTCCAGATAATGCTCCCTGAGAATAACCATTGCTGTATTGGAGTTGCCTTGTATAAAATTTCAGTTGTTTCATTGGGTGAGGCTGGTTTTATTACTGTCATTAGCGCTTGGGTAGCTTTGGCAATGGAAGGGGGCGTGTCCGGTCCCTCAACATTATTATAATGATGGACTGACTTTGAATGGGGGAGTCGGACTTTGGAAGTGAACTCTGGATCCGTTGACTGGATTCTCTCATTCACATCGGTTCTCCTGTCTCCTCCAGATCCCCAGCCGGTTCGCGCTCCACTTCCGGGTCCGCGCGTGCGCTGGTTCCCAGGCGCGCGCGTCTGCTGGGCTGGTGGAGGTCCGCGCGTGCGCTGGTTCCCAGGTGCGCGCGTCTGCTGGGCTGGTGGAGGTCCGCGCGTGCGCTGGTTCCAAGGCGCGCGCGTCTGCTGGGCTGGTGGAGGTCCGCGCGTGCGCTGGTTCCAAGGCGCGCGCGTCTGCTGGGCTGGTGGAGGTCCGCGCGTGCGCTGGTTCCAAGGCGCGCGCGTCTGCTGGGCTGGTGGAGGTCCCCGTTGACGTGAGAGGGATCGGGGTCCATAATTCTGCCACTGGGACTGGGGTGGGCCTCTCCGATCGGCAGAACGGCCTTGTCTCGTCATGGAGGCGTACGATGGTCCCGCCCCCTGACGCTGCTGCCATTGTTCGGGACGCCGTCCCCATGGCGACCCGCTGGGGGCCCAACGTGGAGTCTCCGGTGCCGCGGCCTGCTGCTGACGCCTCTTTCTCTTTCGTCTCCGGCCGTACCTCACCTCGGTCCAGCCGTCATCTGGCTCCCAGTAGTCCTCTGGCTCCCCGTAGTCCTCCCAGTAATAAAAGTCACTGTTCCTGCTCATCGTAATGCGTTCTTTGGTTCTTCAGGCTCGTGCAGAGCAAGCGGAGGCTTTTCTTTATAATTCTACACGGCAAAAAAAAATAAAACTCTACCTTAAATAAAGAGAAATTAAATTCTTTTTATAAAAGGAGTTTTAATAAGAAGAATTTCGCGACGTTTCGATCTTATTAGATCTTCATCAGGCGAAGGTACAATGAATGAGAATTCAAATTGTACCGTTTGTATACCAGAACGAAGTTAGCTCTCATCAAAACTCGCTGGAGGGTTGGGATGTTTGAATGGAAACCGTTAGGGAAGTTTATTTAAAGGGATTTAAATTTTTCAAATTAAAACAGTCCCTCCCCTTCCTGTATCCCTATTGTGTCATCCTCCAGCGGTTGCACTTGAGAGCGCCCTCCGGTGGGTTAGGGTTAGGGTTAGGGTTAGGGTTAGGGTTAGGGTTAGGTGTTAGGGTTAGGGTTAGGGTTAGGGTTAGGGTTAGGGTTAGGGTTAGGGTTAGGGTTAGGGTTAGGGTTAGGGTTAGGTTAGGGTTAGGGTTAGGGTTAGGGTTAGGGTTAGGGTTAGGGTTAGGGTTAGGGTTAGGGTTAGGTATTAGGGTTTTTGCTGGTCTGTCGCCCCCCAGTAACTTTTGAACGGAAGGTCGTAGAGAGATGAAACCAAACTTTTCCCCACGACACGGGGGTTTAGAAACCGATTGGCGCTTCCCACGCTCTCGGACCTACGGTTCCTGAGCTCCGCCCCACTTTTAGGGTACTTTTGGGCGTAACTTTTGAACGGAAGGTCGTAGAGACTCGGGGACACTTCCTGCGTGTTCAGCGTGGCCGAATTATGTCTGACGGAGAGCGTTTCCAAGTCTCTACGAGCTACGGTTCGGGAGTTATGAGCGAAAAACCTCTCGACCAATGGGATTCCAGGATGAGGCCTGGCGGAAAATGTTCTAAGTGTTTTGAGCCCAAATGGTCCCCCAGAAACCACTTAGGAGCACGTTTTGGACCATTTGGAGTCTATTGGAGGTAACTTTTGAGTGCAAATTTTTTAAGTTGGAGGTACCACTTGTGGGCTTTGCAGCCGGACCTCCTTCGGATATGTCGGTCAGTGGGCCGGGCCGAACGTGGTGAGGTAGGGTTAGGGTTAGGGTTAGGGTTAGGTTAGGGTTAGGTTAGGGTTAGGGTTAGGGTTAGGGTTAGGGTTAGGGTTGGGTTAGGGTTAGGGTTAGGGTTAGGGTTAGGGTTAGGGTTAGGGTTAGGGTTAGGGTTAGGGTTAGGTTTAGGTATATAGGGTTTTTGCTGGTCTGTTCGCCCCCAGTAACTTTTGAACGGAAGGTCGTAGAGAGATGAAACCAAACTTTTCCCCACGACACGGGGGTTAGAAACCGATTGGCGCTGTCCCACGCCTCTCGCGACCTACGGTTCCTGAGCTCCGCCCACTTTTAGGGTACTTTTGGGCGTAACTTTGAACGGAAGGTCGTAGAGACTCGGGGACACTTCCTGCGTGTTCAGCGTGGCCGAATTATGTCTGACGGAGAGCGTTTCCAAGTCTCTACGAGCTACGGTTCGGGAGTTATGAGCGAAAAACCTCTCGACCAATGGGATTCCAGGATGAGGCCTGGCGGAAAATGTTCTAAGTGTTTTGAGCCAAAATGGTCCCCCCCAGAAACCACTTAGGAGCACGTTTTGGACCATTTGGAGTCTATTGGAGGTAACTTTTGAGTGCAAATTTTTTAAGTTGGAGGTACCACTTGTGGGCTTTGCAGCCGGACCTCCTTCGGATATGTCGGTCAGTGGGCCGGTTGGGTTAGAGGTTAGGGGTTAGGTTAGGGTTAGGGTTAGGGTTAGGGTAGGGTTAGGATTAGGGTTTAGGGTTAGGGTTAGGGTTAGGGTTAGGGTTAGGGGTTAGGGTTAGGGTAGGGTTAGGGTTAGGTATATAGGGTTTTTGCTGGTCTTCGCCCCCCAGTAACTTTTGAACGGGGTCGTAGAGAGATGAAACCAAACTTTCCCCCACGACACGGGGGTTAGAAACCGATTGGCGCTGTCCCACGCCTCTCGGACCTACGGTTCCTGAGCTCCGCCCACTTTTGGGGGTACTTTTGGGCGTAACTTTTGAACGGAAGGTCGCAGAGACTCGGGGACACTTCCTGCGTGTTCAGCGTGGCCGAATTATGTCTGACGGAGAGCGTTTCCAAGTCTCTACGAGCTACGGTTCGGGAGTTATGAGCGAAAAACCGCTCGACCAATGGGATTCCAGGATGAGGCCTGGCGGAAAATGTTCTAAGTGTTTTGAGCCAAAAATGGTCCCCCCAGAAACCACTTAGGAGCACGTTTTGGACCATTTGGAGTCTACTGGGGGTAAACTTTTGAGTGCAAATTTTTGAAGTTGAGGTACCACTTGTGGGCTTTGCAGCCGGACCTCCTTCGGATATGTCGGTCAGTGGGCCGGGCCGAACGTGGTGAGGTACGATTGGCTTGCGTGGGACATGGTTTGGGCCAAAGGGTTAGGGTTAGGGTTAGGGTTAGGGTTAGGTAGAGGGAAAGGTCCCCACCCTCTTGCGAAGGGAGGGGGTGCACGGTCCATCCCTCCGTGGAACGCAGCGCCCTGCTCCCAGTGAGGCTTGGGACCGCGTTGTCTGCGGCCACGGCGCCGTTGGACTACAGTCCAACCATCCTCCGCCATGATTTCCATGTCGCCTTTGTTATCTTAATCAAATAAATTGTATATATAGGTGAGATATATTTTATTTTTATGTTTTAAATATATATGGTTAATAAATGAAATGAAAAAAATAAATTTGTTTTAATATGGATGAAAAAAAGAAAAAGAAAAAAGGAAAAGAATGAGTTTTAAATTGAAAAACAAAAGTAATGCCTCAGCCGCGACGTTTCGACCTGTGAAGGGTTAGGGTTAGGGTTAGGGTTAGGGTTAGGGTTAGGGTTAGGGGTTAGGGTTAGGGTTAGGGTTAGGGTTAGGGTTAGGGTTAGGGTTAGGTATATAGGGTTTTTGCTGGTCTGTCGCCCCCCAGTAACTTTGAACGGAAGTCGTAGAGAGATTGAAACCAAACTTTTCCCGACACGGGGTTTAGAAACCGATTGGCGCTGTCCCACGCCTCTCGGACCTACGGTTCTGAGCTCCGCGCCCACTTTTAGGGTACTTTGGGCGTAACTTTTGAACGGGTTAAGGGGTTAGGGTTAGGGTTAGGGTAGGGTTAGGTATATAGGTTTTTGCTGGTCTGTCGCCCCAGTAACTTTTGAACGGAAGGTCGTAGAGAGATGAAACCAAACTTTTCCCCCACGACAACGGGGGTTAGACCGATTGGCGCTGTCCCCACGCATCTCGGACGTACGGTTTCCTGAGCTCCGCCCACTTTGGGGTACTTTTTGGCGTAACTTTTTGAACGGAAGGTCGCAGAGACTCGGGACACCTTCCTGCGTGTTCAGCGTGGCCGAATTATGTCTGACGGAGAGCGTTTCCAAGTCCTTCTACGAGCTACGGTTCGGGAGTTATGAGCGGAAAAACCTCTCGA
>ML136860.1:0-20938 GCA_003999625.1 Oryzias javanicus
AAAGCACAAAATAAAAACTAACAATGATAAAAAAAAAAAAAAGAGCTGTTACTGGTTGATATCCTTTGATTGTTTGAACAGGTGTGACATCAGACTGCAGAAGTTGGAGCTCTCATCACTGTGATAGGGTTCTCTGATTCAGCTGAAACAGCTGAAGACCGGTCTGAACCATCAGCCTGGAGCTCCCGATGACTCCCTCCCTGTTCGCCACGTAGTCCCAATGTAGGGTAAAAGAATAAATATGGACAAATTAGTTAGGCAACCTCTCTGTTCAATAATGTTGTTTATTTTTGATATGTATTTTTTTTAATAAGTGATCTCCAACACCTAAAACACAGCATTCAGCATGCAGAGTGTAATACTCTGCCTCGCCACAAGAGGGAGTTTCTAAAACTGAGCAGGGCAGGGGAACTAAGTTTAACCTGGCCTGCCATTGAATTAAACATCGACGAGACGACGAGACAGAGATTTAATATGTTGCTGCATGTATGTTCAGGTAAGCTGCATAAAAAGATAGATAGATAGTAAAATGAAACACAAGAGGGAAGACAAGACAGGAAGTTGTTGTTTCTGATTTTTTGTGTTCGTTCGTTGAAGGGTTTCTTGTAATCAGCTATATCGCTAGCACTTGCAGCTAAAGCTAACACGCGAACAGGTTATTGTGGTGGATATGGAGTTCTGAGTATGTAGTTAGCCATGGTCACATGGATATATAATGGAGAATTGTTCATGTATTTTGCTGATGAAATGTGAAAAACTAAGTTTAACCTGGCCTGCCATTGAATTAAACATCGACGAGACGACGAGACAGAGATTGAATGTGTGCTGTATGTATGTTCCAGCTTTTCACTAAAGGCCAAAAATTCCAAAAACTCACATTTGTCCGGGTCATCCTTCCAAGTGTGCAACAAAAATTGGTGTCAGAAGTGGGATCAGCAGCTGTGCTATGAAGAGTGGAGAGATGAAGGACAACACACAAGATGGAGTTGGAGGAACTTCAAGACCAGTTAAGTGAAGTTCTGCTGCAGCTGAAGTTGAACCAACTACAAGAAAGCCAAAATCTCATTTGAGAAAGAAACCAGGAAGCATTCGCTGATCAGAGCCGTTAGTGAAATAGTTGAGATTGCAATTGAAAATAAAGATGAAGAAGTAGCACAGGTATTTTTGGACCGTTTAATTAAACATGCAAAAGAACTGAAAGAAAGAGACAGCCAAATGAAAGACTGATGATGTCAGTCAAGATGCAGCTGCTTTAGCCAGCCTGAAGGAGCAGTATGCAGCATTACAGCTGAGTTTTCAGTCTGCAAACAAGAAATTAGAGGAAGAGATGTCAAAACTGACTAACAAAATGTCCCCCCAGGCACTAAGCCATCATTCAAGTTCTGACTTTACGGGTCCGACAGTAATGGCGCCCCCTGAGCTGACAATCCATTGAGAGTTCAGGATTAACGGTCAAATAGGAGAAAGAGGCCAAAAGGACAAACTGTCATATTCAAATTTGACCCACCAAATCAAAATGGGACTTAAAAAAAATCACAGTGAGGCGGAGATTGTTGAAGCTGTCATCAGAGCTATCAGCCCTGGTTTAAGCCTGCGTGACATGTTAGAAATCAAGAAAGACATCACACTCCCACAGCTACGTACCATCTTGTGAGGTCATTACAAGGAGGATAGTTCTACTGATCTCCATCATCGGCTGATAAATATCACGCAAGAGAGTAATGAGTCTCCACAGAACTTCCTGTTCCGTGCAATAGAACTGAAAGAGAGACTTCTAGCATCATCAAAGGAACCAGGCACGGATGAACAGTACAGTGCTGAACTGATACAGAAGAAGTTTTGAGAGCTGTTGGTACAGGCTTAATCAGTGACAATGTAAAATATCAGATTAAAAACTACCTAGATGATCCGTCCATCACCGATGATGTCCTAATTGCAAAGACAAATGAAGCAAGAACTGTACTAGGACAAACTCAGAGGGTAAGAACTATTTATCCTGCAAACTCTAAAATAACAGAAATAGGACAGATTGAGACAAATCCCTCAACCGCTGATAAATCAAAATCACAACAAAGTAACCTGACATTTGATTCAAAAGATAAGGCGACTTACAGCAGTGCAGACCCATGGGATCCACCTGTCCCTCTTGACCATCTTCCTCCAGCACAGCAGCAAAAGGTAAAGACATTATTAAGGGAAGAATGTAGAGTTTTTGCTCGTGATGAATATGATGTTGGCACCATCCCTTCTCTGCAACTCAAAATCCGCCTTAATGACTCCACCCCGGTGAGGCGGACCTACATGTCAGTCCCAAAACCACTCCATAAAGAGGTTAAAGAGTACCTAGAAGATCTGTTAAATCGAGGGTGGATAAAAAAATCCAAATCTCCCTACTCCAGCCCTATAGTATGTGTGCGGAAAAAGGATGGAAGCCTGAGGTTGTGCTGTGATTACAGGGAACTAAACATGAAGTCCATCCCCGACCACCACCCAATACCTCGCAACAGGATATGCTTAACACCTTGAAAGGAAGTTCCTGGTTCTCTGTCCTTGACCAAGGGAAGGCGTACCATCAGGGTTTTCTGGAGGAGTCCAGTCGCCCTCTCACCGCCTTCATCAAACCATGGGCCTGTACGAGTGGGTAAGAATCCCTTTTGGTTTAACATCAGCACCAGCAGAGTTCCAGAGGTCAATGGAAGAGTGTCTTGTTGGACTGAGAGACGAGCTTTGTCTACCATATTTGGATGACAATCTTGTGCACTCTAAAACATTTGAAGATCACCTAAATGATCTGAGAAGGGTCCTTCAGCGCTATGAAAATCACGGAGTTAAGCTAACACCAAAAAAATGCGAGCTATTTAAAAATCAGGTGAGGTTCTTGGGAAGGCTGGTAACACCTGAGGGATACACCATGGACCCCGCTGACATCGCACCGGTTCAAGCATTAAAACAGAGGAACCCATCCACCATTGGAGAAGTGAGGAAGTTGTTGGGCTTTATCTCTTATTACCGCAACTACATTCCTAATTTCTCACGTATAGCTCAGCCCCTGTATGACCTGCTGTCTCGTGAGAAGCCTGTGAAGCTGAAAGATGGAAGAAGAAAATCTGAAAAAAAGACAAAAAACAAAGACGGCCAATTACCATCCTCTCACCCAGTTTTGTGCTCCGCTGTACACCAACAGGTCCTTTGTCAGCTGGTCGACTATTTCACTCAGCCTCCAATCCTGGGATACCCTGATTTTGAACAGCAGGTCATCCTACACTGTGATGCATCACAAGAAGGACTTGGAGCTGTCCTATACCAGAGACAGAGTGGAAAGCTGGTGGTCATTGCTTACGGCTCAAGGACTTTAACTGTTCCAGAAAATAACTACCATCTCCATTCAGGAAAGTTAGAGTTTCTTGCGATGAAATGGGCCACATGTGAGAGGTTCAGAGATTACCTCTATAATTCACCACCATTTGTTGTCTACACCGACAATAATCCACTCACATATGTGCTCACATCGGCAAAGCTGAATGCCACCACACACGGTGGGTAGCTGAACTAGCAGATTTTCAGTTCACTATCAAGTATCGTCCAGGCAGAGTAAACAGAGACGCTGATGGATTGTCACGTATGCCGCTGGATTTCGATCATTTCATCCAAACCTGTACTGAGACTGTGACACCAGAGGTGATGAACAGTGTGACTGAGTCTTTAGCTGTCCAGCTGGAAGAAGGTGAACCTTGGTTGTGTCCTCTGACCATCTCAACTGCAATAGCAGAGATTCCAAATGAAGCCCAGATCTCAGTGGTGGAGATTCCTAAAGCAGACCTCAGACAGGCGCAGCAAGAGGATCCTGTAATTGGTGAGGTGCTCAAGTTTTTCACGACAGATCACTGGCCAAAAGATGGAACACATGCCCGCAACAAAGGAATAGGTTCTCTTATGCCACAAGAGCAGAAACTGTACTTGGACAAGGAAGGTTTACTGTACAGAAAACATCCAACCGCTCACAGCTACTATTACCTAAGAAGTTTCATAAGCTTGCTTACAAAGAACTGCATGAAGACATGGGCCATTTGGGTGTTGAGAGAGTTCTGACCCTCATCCAAGACCGGTTTTATTGGCCTCACATGCAGAAGGACATCGAGCACTATGTAACAAAGGAATGTAGCTGTCTGACAAATAAGCGCCCCAATAAGCCAACCAGAGCCCCTCTCACCAACATTACCACCACTTACCCATTTGAACTTGTCTCCATTGATTTTTTACATCTGGAGAAATGTAAGGGGGTTATGAATACATCCTGGTGGTGATGGACCACTTTACGCGGTTCGCCCAGGCTTACCCCTGCAAAAACAAGAGTGCCAAAACAGCAGCCGAAAAAATATTTGGAGATTTTGTCTTGAGATTTGGTTTTCCGACTCGCCTCCATCACGATCAAGGCAGGGAGTTTGAAAATAAGTTGTTAGCACAGCTGCAGGAATACAGTGGGGTAAAAGGGTCGAGGACTACACCGTACCACCCTCAAGGGAATGGTCAAGTAGAGCGATTCAATCGTACTCTGCTGGCCATGCTCCGAAACCTCCCCCAAACAGCTAAAGCCGACTGGAAAACATCTCTTACAAAAGTGGTCCACGCTTATAACTGCACGCGCAGCGAAGCGACTGGATATGCACCATTCTTCTTGTTGTTCGGAAGGAACGCCAGACTTCCAGTTGACCTGATGTTTGACCTCACTGTCAAAGACCAAAGCCATTCACACAGAGATTACGCTGAAAAGTGGAAGGCTCGCATGAATGAGGCTTACAGGCTGGCTTCAGAGACAGCACACAAAGAGAGCAGACCAGGAAAAATGCTCAATGACGAGAAGGTTCAGGGTGCGGAGCTGGAACCAGTATGCAGGGTGCTGGTCAGAAATCTCAATGAAAAAGGGGGTCCAGGAAAGTTGAGATCATTCTGGGAAGATACTGTGTATGTAGTGACACGAAGGCAACATCAGGACAGTCCAGTGTATGAAATCAAAGCTGAAAATGGAAGAGGTCGAGTCCGTGTAGTCCACAGAAATCTTCTCTTGCCATGCAACTTCTTACCGGTGGAGGAGGAAAGCTTCAAAGCAGACCAAGATAAGAAGAGACACAGAAACAACAGAGGACGATCCCCACAAATAGAGCAAGAGGACAGCTCAGAGAGTGATGATGACTGGAGAGGAATTACAGGATGGTCAACAAAACATCAGGAGGAAAGTGTGGAGCATCAGCATGAAACAGAGCCTCCAGCTGATCCAGAAAACACTGCATCTGAATATCACAACCTTGAGGATGAAAATGAGAAGGATGAGCTTCATGACAACATTGACACACAAGAACATGAAGGTTCTCCAGATGCCAATCTCAGTCAACTCGAAGCTGAGAGCAGTGATCAAGGAGAGGCCCGACCATCACTCGCTGAGGAAAGAAAGTATCCTTTCAGAATAAAAGAACCAAAGTTAAGATTTACTTACCATCAGTTAGGAAAGCCTGTTATGGTATCCGACTGAAATGTTCTAGTGAAGTTATTAGTTAAATGTGACTGCTAAGTTAGAATTAGTTTAGTTCAGAAGTCACTTCCGGTTAAAGCAACCAAATAATTTTTTCTGTAATGTTTAAATTTTGTTTTAAGTAAACAGGATAGATGCATTTTTCATTTGAACATAGGGACAATTTGACAATTGGCGAAGGTTACTGTACCATATGTGAATTAGGAGGTAAAATCTATGTTAAAGTGCCTTACTCAGAGGGAATACAGATACCCATGCAAATGATGGACGCAGCAGTGGACTGTCATCGTGCACAATGACAGCATCTGCAAGCACATGACGGAAAAGGGAGACATCTGTTGTGTGTAATACTGTGGCAGCAGTAATGTATTCTTGTTGACAATTGTCCAACTCTAACTCTGACATAGTTTTAACTTGCCAGAATGCAATATCAATTGCCACATAAGTTCATATTTTGCTGAATGGCAGGGTCGCCATTTAATTGTTGAGGGGAGAGTGTAGGGTAAAAGAATAAATATGGACACATTAGTTAGGCAACCCTCTCTGTTCAATAATGTTGTTTATTTTTGATATGTATTTTTTTTAATAAGTGATCTCCAACACCTAAAACACAGCATTCAGCATGCAGAGTGTAATACTCTGCCTCGCCACAAGAGGGAGTTTCTCTAAACCAGTGTTCCTCATTCCAGGTCCTCGAGAGCCGCCATCCTTCCTGTTTTCCAGCTCTCCATGTACTGCTTGCTGCTGATTACCTGGACCAGGTGTGTTCATTCAATCAGTGTTGGAGGCATCTGACTGAACTAATCAGCAGGTAGCAGGGCTTGGAGATCTGGAAAACAGGCAGGATGGCGGCTCTCGAGGACCTGGAACGAGGAACACTGCTCTAAACTGAGCAGGGCAGGGGAACTAAGTTTAACCTGGCCTGCCATTGAATTAAACATCGACGAGACGACGAGACAGAGATTGAATGTGTGCTGCATGTATGTTCCAGGTAAGCTGCATAAAAGAGATAAGATAGATAAAGTAAAATGGAACACAAGAGGGAAGACAATACAGGAAGTTGGTCGTTGTGTGTATTATTTTGTGTCGCTGTTCGTTCGTGAAGGTTTTCTTGTAATCAGCTATATCGCTAGCACTTAGCAGCTAAAGCTAACACACGAACAGGTTATTGTGGTGGATATGGAGTTCTGAGTATGTAGTTAGCCATGGTCACATGGATATGTAATGGAGAATTGTTCATGTATTTTGCTGATAAATGTGAAAAACTAAGTTTAACCTGGCCTGCCATTGAATTAAACATCGACGAGACGACGAGACAGAGATTGAATGTGTGCTGTATGTATGTTCCAGCTTTTCACTAAAGGCCAAAAATTCCAAAAACCCACATTTGTCCGGGTCATCCTTCCAAGTGTGCAACACCAAGACCAGGGACCAGCGGGTTCTCAGAATCCCCCCGGTTCTTGTCGCTGATAGGTGGAGCCGGCAGAGCTGGCTGCAAATGGCGTCCACCAGGCGGCTGGTGTCAGACCAGTTTGAGGGCCGGCGTTCAGTCCCAAAAGGCAGCTGGAGTTATGTGGAAGAAAAGACAGGATGAAAAATGAAGCAGATTTCTAAGTAGGTAAAAAACTTCTAGAAACAGCTCTTACCGTTGGAGAGACTCCTTCCCTGGACAGGAAGTGCTCTTCCTCTTCGCGGCCTTGAAACGACCTTTGGGCCGTCTGTCCCGGTGCCTGGCAGGTAGACGACCCGCTGTTCGTCAGACTCTGGGAGGCCTTCCCAGAGAGCAACTATTCGGTCTATCCTGCTGTTGGGGATTGCAGGCAGACTCCTGATCTCCACCAGGGCCTTGGCCACCCTCAGGACGGGTCGATATCCCGGATGACCATCAGGACCCTGGACCTCTTTCTGCAACAGAAGCAGGACAGTCTTACAACAAAACAGCATTTCAGATAGTTTGATACTTGAGAAGTGTTGCAGCTTTTACCTCAGAGTCTGAGGAGAGATGCTGATTGGAAGTCTGCGAGGTAAGGGGAGGGACTTCCTCTTCGGGTGGGAGGCAGACCGGATGGCTCAGACCCGTGCGTGTCAGCTGGGTCAGCTGACCAGGCTGCTGCGTCAGAGGAGAGGAAGACCCAGAGATGATGGGGTCTTCATCCTCCTCGATGCCCTCATCCTCTTCATGTGAGTGATGACAGCAGCAGCCTCGTCCGGAGCGTCAGGGTCACCGCTGACACCCTCAAGCACGCCACTCCGCCCCAATGAGTTCCCCTGCAGTGAAGAAGGAGAGCTCGGGTCATTTTGGCAGATCCATATGAATTGGGATCTCCACCTCTGGCCTCAGTTGTGACTGTTCACCTGTGTACGCAGCAGGTTTGATGAAACCCTTAACCAGATGATGACCAAGCACCCTCTGGCTCTTCTGGTTAAGGGCGCGCTTGAGGTGGACAGTGTAAGAGTGCAGAGGAGGCAGATGACCCTCAGCTGGTGGAGGTGCAGCAGCTGCTGCGCGGTCCTCGTTCCACCTCACCAGTCCATCCATCAGGAACGCCTGGAAATATTTGGGTCTGGCAGACGTCCCTGATGGAAGCGTGGAAACATCAGAAGTTAGGTTTACAGCCGGGAAATTGCACAGAAGATCTAACTGACCCGTCAAACTGAACAACATCTGCAGTTACCTGGGATGAACCGTGGAGGTGGAAGGACTCCAGAGACGTGGAGCCTCCGCTGACCCCGCCTTTAGTCAGCCTGCCAGTCTCGGGGTACAGCTGCACCCCGGCCAGTCCTGGATGCAGCTGAGGTGCCGCCTCTGGGTGCTCCAGACGTCCTGGATGAGGAGCGCCGTCTCCACCGTCAGTGGAGTGGCTGACGTCCGCGTCCGTCAGGCCGACCATCCCGTGCTTTTCCTTCAGCTCGGACCGCTTGGCCTGAGTGAGACGGCGGGCGTCTCCGGAGTCCACCTCGAAGATGCAGTGAGACAGCTGCCTCATGGGACACCTGATGCAAAGCGTCGCATCAGGTGCCAGATGTCCAGTCCAACCACCAGTCTCTCCCACTCCTAAAAGATAAACACCAAGAGACTGTGCTGGACAGGGGTGGAGATGGAGGTCTTAAAGGAGACCCGCCCACACCTAAAGTAACAAACACCTGTTGGAGCTGGAATTTCTTCAAGACACAGGTGGAAGATAAACAGTATTCTGCATCTAAAATGAAAAGTTTTTTCCTGATCAACACTAGCTCCTTGGAGAAATTGGGTGTTAGACTGGGGGCGGAGCTGTCAGAGCAGACTCTTCCCGAAAGGGGCGGTCTCACTCTGTGACGTCAGAGCGTGAGGACCCGCTTGTTTTTGAGGATATGAGAGGTGCTGCTGCTGAGAGTGCAGGTTTTTAGAGGATTACTCAGAAATGCATGAATGGATCAAAATACAGCTTTGAGGTTCTTTATAGAGAGGAATGAACATTATAAACACTTCAAGCTCAAAAGTTGTTTTTTCTTGGTATGGCCCCTTTAAATCCTCTCACTACAGACCAGTGATGTGCAGCTAAGTTTGTGTCTGATGAAGCACAAACTCTTTCAGTCTGATTTACAAACCAATATATTTACATCTAAAGATTCTGTTTCATATCAGCATCTTTTCATAAACATAGCAGATCCATATTAGACTGAATAGGAATGTAAATGCATAGTGGTTTAGTTTGACTCCAAAAACCTAAACAAAATATATTAATAGTTCATCTAGTTTGATCTTTTTACATTTCTGTTGTGAATAGAATTTTACTTTGTTTGAATACAAATTTTGTTTGTAATCAGTACAAAAATTCTGTCAACTTCCTGTCAAAATATCTCTCAGAAAGACAACATGAAAAATTATGTATACAAGTCAAAGAAAAGCAGGATTCAAAACGAAAATGCTAAATGTAAAACTACATGTGGTATATATATTAGTACATATATTTGGAAAGTGACTATTCAAATCTGATTTTATACATAAATATATATTGCAAAGTTGTGCATAAAATATTACTTTGTTCATGATGTAATTGAACAGGAAATACACAAAACACAGAGATTATTTGTATATTCATGATTAAATTGATTAGAATTAAATAAATTGCATTTATGGATGTCAAATCTCTTTTATCAAAAGTAAACATCTCATGATAGCAGGTGAAACACTAAAATACAGACAAATACACGCTCATATATACAGACTCAAACCCTTAAAGCAGCAAAAGGAGCAAACAGAAAATAAGTGATAGAAAATAAACCTGCTTAGCTGCTCCGTGAATGGCTGGATTTCCATCAGAAAACAACCGAGAACATTCTACCCCGGGTCACCAGCAGCTGCTGCTCCAGCTATGATCGCTCTCGTCCCGCCCAGATCCAGGTAAAGATCTGAGGTGGAAAAGTCTAAATCACCTGTGGTCTCTCTGTGATTCTATCCAGCTGCAGACTCACACAGTGTCCCGCTAACGAAGAGGTTACTGTCATTCATTTAACTGCAGCTAGCTGTTAGCCGCTATGCTAGCGCCAGCTTTCACTCAGAACTTACTTGATTTTGCTGATCCTGGATCAGATGAAGTTGGTTGTTGTTGAGTCTCTGTCAGGAATCCTTTAATCCACATGTTCTGCTGAAGGTAAACCGCTTGTTGTTAACGATCTCTTCATTTTTATGCTAGAAATAAAAACACCGGCAAACAGGGACCCGTGCTTTGAAGAGGAGGGCGGGACTATGTTTTTCTGCAATTTGATTGGTTGGACTGTCAGATCAATCCAAAAAGCTCTAATTTGATTGGATGTTAGGCCGACATCAAACACGGAAGTAAACAGGCGCGGACAGAGAGACCGCGGCGCGCGGCTTTCTCAATATATTTTTAATCCTTGGATTTGAGGGAAAACAGCAAGTCTTTGCGAGTCAGAGGGCTAAAGTCCGAGTCAAGTCTAAAGTCGCCAAATTCACGAGGAGTCTGACTCGAGTCCAAGTCACGTGACCGGAGTCATGTGACACCAGTGAAAGACGTCATTTGACGTCATAGTGTGACATCACGTGACTCTGGAGGAACTCTATAAATAGAGGTGGTTTCCACCTTCTGTTTAGTTTTTCCAGAAGCACCAAAGACCAAAGACACTTGGAGATAAAGCAAGAGATTGTTCAAACTTCTTAATCATCATGTCTGAAAACATAAGGAAGACAACCACTAACGGTCAAACTGAGATGAAGAGCGGAGAGGTTAAAAAGAAGAAGAACCCCTTCAAAAACGCTCCTAAACTAGTTTTCACCTTCATGTCAACAGGTGAAAGCAAAAACTTGATGGTTCCAGACTGGAGCCATCAAAAGCCTAAAAAGGAGAGATATCAGCCTCCTAAAGGGAGGAATATCAGCCTCCTAAAAAGTGGAGAAAGTGGAGAGCGAGAGCGACCTCCTCAACCAGATCCAGATCCTGAAAGAAAAACTTCAGAATAAGGAATTTTTCATTCAGCTGGAAGAACCGAGGAGTAAATCTGCTCAGAAAGATCTGGACTGGTACATCCAGTTATTGACACCAGTGGAAAAAGGGCTCCAGGAAGAACGCAAACGGATGAAGATTTTGGATGAGGAAATCTCCAAATGTAAAAAAGTCCTTTGTGATTTTCAGGTTGAGTTGACTGAAGAAGTTCAACCAACTCAATCCAAAGGGAAACAAGGACAGAAAATGTGGTGTTTGGATGAGCTTGATGACTTTGGGAAGTTGAAGATTTAAAAAATAAAAATCAGCAACTTGAGGAGCTGACTCTATCCAATGTGGAGCTGGCAACCAAGTTGGAAAAACAGGAGAAGGAGAATGAACCGCTTCAACAGGAAGTCACTGAGCTCACCAAACAACTGGGGGTTCTAATGGAAGCTGCCAAGGGTCAAGTTAAGGAAGACACTGGAAATCCAGTCTGTGAACAATCCACCGTCTGTGAACAACAGTGGAAAACAGTCAAAAACAACAAAAAAGGAAAAAAGAAGAATAAGAGACATTGACCACCTGCACTGGACCCAAACCTTTCTGACCACTGTGAGAATTAGAATGTGAGTCTTCATGTGGTCGGATTCCAACAGTGCTGCCCCCCTCTAAAAAAAAAAACATGTGGGTTTTCTCTGGGAGCTCCAGTTCACCCACACTGACCCGATCGGGTCCAACGAGTATTAGTTTTAATGTTTTAGGATTTTAAATAAATAAAAAAAATAAAAAAAAAAAAAATAAAAAATAACCACAAACACACCCACACAACCAAAAATACTTTCAGGCACCCCCCCCACACACACACACCATATACACACCAAACACACACACCACAAACACACAACACACACACCACACATTTACACACCACAAAAGCACCACACCCCTACACACACACCCCCACAACACACACCCAGCCCTACACATACACACCACACACACACTAACCCCTACACATACACACCACACACACACACACACACCCCCTTCGTGAGCTGCCACCTTAACGTGGTGGAGGGGTTTGAGTGCTCGAATGATCTCAGGAGATAAGCTGTCTTGGGGCTTCTGGCTCTGCTAGGGTCTTTCGTGGCAGACAGTTCTTGAGTGACGAGCCAGACTAAGAGCGGTTCAGAAACCTTTTCATTAGGAGTACAATCCAAGATTTATTAACGCCGTCAGGGTTGATGTCGCCGGGGCCCCACCCTGGAGCCAGGACTGGGACTTGCAGTCAAGAGCCTGGTGACCGGGGCTCCTCCTGATATTAAATCAATTCTGTTAGTAAACTCTAGAGGGGGCTACAAAAAAAATAGAAATGTTTTAATCAATGAAATATTAAACTGAATAAACTAAAGCGAGGTGGGATCACTCCCCAGCTAACTGGAGAGTGAAGAGCAAATAGATTTTTAGGCTGTTTTGGAGTTTAGCTAATATTTCAGCTGTGTGCGAGCTGTTTTGGCATATCAAATTTTTTTTTTTAAAGTTGAGGACAAAACAAAAACAAAAATGTAATTTGTTTTCATCAAATGACACTTTTGGCAAAATAATGCAACCTACAGGAGGCACAATCAGTGTCTCCATGTGCCGGTCCCAAGTCCGGGTGAATGCAGAGGGTTTTGCCTGGAAGGTCACTGGAATAGACCCAAACCAAACACAAACAGAACTTTCATGGTTGATCAGAGGCCCGTTTCAAGAAGCAGGTTTTGTTGAAACTCTGAGTTTGTGAACTCCAAATTCAGGAAAACTCAAAGTTTCCAGTTTCAGAAACGGAGGTAACTTAAGCCTGTGAAAGTGGGTGAAACCAAACCCGTTTCACGAAGTGGGTTAAGCTGAACTCAGAATCAATCATTGTGGCAACTGACTGGAGACCTGGTCTGGAGCAGGTTTCCTTGAGGAAACTTACAGTTCCTGTGGTCTCTGCCCCTTCTTAAAGTGAAGGATGTTCAAATAGGACTTCCTCATTAAGATTTTGAGAACATTCACATTAGAGACGTCACATTTCCGCTATGCAGAAACCAAAATGACTCGTCCATTCATATAGGATCCCATAGACGAGGAGGCTGGATTAATCCAGAGGTAACATCATCTACGCCCAGAGAGGATTTTGAGGACACGAGTCGATTGCCTGGTGTTTCCCAATTCAGTTTTATTCAAGCTATACTGTTTTTCCAGGGACTCGTTATTGATAATACTAAGTTTCCTTTTCCTTTTTAAACCAACCCAACAGAAATCTTTAAATCTCAAGCACTGGACATGCCTGTCAAGTGATCTACCTTGCCTCAACAGATATATTAAATGTTAGCTCGGTTGTCAACGAAGCTGCCTTCCATTTGAAGGGCTGAGTACGAGTCCCGGCTGCAGAAAGATTTCATTCTGCTAAAAAAAACTTTCAGTGAATATTATTTAAGTCTTGAGAATTACAATTAAATACATTCTTATTTTAACATATTCCAGGCAGCCACAGTGTTTCTTTTAAGCGTGGTGGGGGTGGGGGTGTTAAGAAGAACGGTCATTCATGTGATTACAGAGGTTACTGGTTAAATTAACAGATAAAAAACTATTCCTTACTTAACAAGTTATAAAATGAACATCCTGACATATTTAGTTCTTATCCTGAATTGTAATGATTCAAATATAGACGTATGCATTAACTCTGCAGGGTTTTCCTCTCTGTTTTGCCGCTGCAGCTGTGTTGCTTTTCTTGATGAAAATGTGCTCGTATTTAGCGTATGCCTGTAGGAACAAATCATTTTCTGTCGCTGAAAGTATGACGCCCTATTGGTGTTTACTCCCGTTGCCATGGTGAATCGTACTGTCTTTTCTCCATTGTTCAGGGCTATGTATAGTCGCGATGCCCGCACCTGATTCTGAGTCCAACGACTCAGAGTTGATTGAATCAACTCTTTTCCACTGTTTTGAAACTGAAAACTCAAAGTTTGGGAATTTTGAGTCCGTGAACTCTGAGTTCAGGTTTGATCTCTAAATTTGTTTAACCTGCTTCTTGAAGCGGTCCTCAGTTGTATTTTGGTTAACAACAACCTCCACAGCTGTGTTGACCAACATTGTAGAAATCCTAAAATCTGGTGATGTACACCAGAGTGAGGGTTACCATGACTGCGCCCAAATTTAGGTGCTGCGTAGGGCTGGGCATCGCCAACAATTCCCAGAATGGATTCTATTAGATTCACCAGACTTTTAAATCGAATCAATTCGATTCTATTTCCCTTTTTTTCACATGGTTTCACACAATTAGAGCTTCAATGTGCCGATCTATTCCTAGCAGGTGTGAAACCATGAGGTTCTCAAGAGCTGCTTGTGAGACCAAGTTAAGTGTGTGTGCAAAGCAGCCAATGTGTAAAAAAGACGTCAACTCCACAGCCATGTTAGCAGCATTGTCTGTCACAATGACAGGGTCTTCGTGTGTGATTTCCCACTCCTGTGAAGATTCTGATAGGTCTGCCAGAGTTTTTGCCGTATGACTGGTTTGAATTTACCTTGTTTGCAAAACATGCAGCAAAAGGAGCCAATCCTCATGTATGTAATGGCATGTTATTGTCAGATAGGAGTCTGTCGCTCTTGATGTCCAGCCGTCAAAGCATCAGTTGCCAACTTGACAGAAGCAGAAACATCGTTTTTCACCTCCTTGTATATTTTGGGGATGGCCAGCTCGCTTAAACGTTTACGTGTCTGCAACACGTAGCACGGCTCTAACAAATGAATTAGACCGCCGCCCCCATCGTTTTCAACCACGCTGTATGGCCTCGTGTCTTTGCAGATAAATTGAGGGATTGCTTTCAACCTTTCTGGTTTAGTCAAACGTTTTTGAGCTTCTGCTGCCATGTTTGTTTCCAACCGCACACTCCTAGTCTCAAGGGTGACTGACATAAAACATTTAAACGTTATTTTGATCTGAAATGTTCCAATAGAACTGCTTTTATAGCGGTCTCGGCTCATATGCTAGATTCTGCTGCTGATGCTCTTCGGTCGTTCACTTTTGTTCTTTCTTGATGTAAATAAAAATTTTTAAAAACCTAATTTTATGTCCTGTTAGGAACCAAAGAATAAACTGCAGTAATTATAAAGCTCAGGGGTGAAAATGATTATCTTTTTACTGGAATTTTCATCTGCTTTGGCAAATTGTACATTTATATACGTCTTCATCATAGAAGAACCGGCGTCACCGACCCTGTTCTTCGTGAGCTCCACGGCCCTGCTTCAGTAATTCCTGATCAGATGGACTGGATGAGTTCTGTTTCTGATTGACTGAACACACCTGATCCAGGTGAGCAGAAGTAGCTTCAACAGGGTTAGCTGCTAAACAAACAGGAGCAGGAGCTCAATAAGAACTCTGTTGGTGACCGCTACTGTAGAGTTTAGTGTCTTTTGTGTTTTAATGTGAAACATTTTTGAGAGGGATTAAACCTGTTATCTCTCCCTCTTTGTTTTCTGTGTTTTTCAGGCCAATCCTGGAGAAAATGGATCTGGTGGAGAAGTACAGCAGTGGGTGAAAGAGAGAGGAAGGAAAGAGTGAGCCACCGGCCGAAAGAAGAAAAATTAGGAGAAACAGTGATGCGGGCCGTATCTGGCTCGCCAGATGGTTTAATCCAGCCCAGTTATGAAGAAAAAAATACATAAGATGCATAAGTATGGACGTTTTTTAGTTAATCAGTTAGTTCATAAGAGTTATGGTTCTTTTCAGAAATGACTGCAATGCCAAATTCCACCACTAGGGGGAGCAAAGGAAACTCAAGAGATCAAGAACTAAACACGATGAAGGCCAAACCATGCCCAGTTTTGGTAGAGAAAGGGAGGTTAACGCCAAAATGTTTCCAAGTTTAACCATCTGGAACCAAGGGCCGATAACCTCTGTATTTCCAATTTAACATGCTTATTTGGTATCATTTTAATCAGGACAACTTCAACAATGTGAGGCTGCCTTTTTAAGTCATTTTCCATGTTCTATTCAGATATAAAATCATGCAAAAAACAGAAAATTCCGTCTGGAAACATTGGATTCATTTAGCTGTGGAAAAGTTTAACAAACTGTTTTTACAACATAGGGAGTTTTAGATGTAATTTCATTAAAACTACATGAATAAATCTAGCCAGAAAATAAACAACATATTTTTAAACTAGATTTGCAATTCCCTGAAGAAATTGCGTCTGATTGCTGAAAGCAACACCGATCTAAAACATTGTTCACAAAGAAAGGAATTAGAGCATGTTAAAAGTCTGTGACCACACCCACCTCATTAACATTACAATTATTTCGAAAACGGTAAGGACTTTGACCAATTGATTGGTACCATTAAATTCGGGGTAGTCTCAATAGGGTATGTACAAATTTTTGTCAAGTTTGAAGAAACTATGTCGAATAGGGAGCAAAAATGTGTTTTACGAAAAATTGCAAATAGCGAAAAATCTAGTTAGACAGAAGTCCATGGTCCCATTTGAAAAACGTCCATTATCATCTAAGGAACACACAGAAAAAGAAAGCACAAAATTTCTGATTTACGGTATTAGAGATAGAGGCCAAAAACAAATGTGTTTTTCAAACGACCGCCTGGTGGCGCTATAGAGGAGCATTGACCTGTAATTTTAATAGAACTTGTAGTTTACTGTACCCTATGATATTGGAAAGTTTCATGAAATTATCTTTAGTATTTTTTAGGATATCAGCATTTAAAGTTGCTCTCAATGCAACTGTGTGCCATGGTTTTTTATTTCCACTAGATGGCAGCATTGCTCTTTCAAAGAATCCTGTGGAATCTCAACAGGGATTTCAAGTTTGTCCCATGTATAGGAGAAAAAATATTTTTAAAAATTCATATTAAATCAACTGTAAACCCAAATGGTACGAGATTTTAAACCAAACATCTCCTTGATCAGCTTAACAAACTACAGTTGGTTGGATGTTGATATCTGCAATTATCTACAAGATACAAGGACTCATCCAAAGTTAGCTTATCCTTCTTAAGTCATCACTAGGTGGCGCAGCAATGCTGTATTTCTAGTATGTTATACAACACACCTCTTACAACCTATATGTTAAATTTTATTTAGCTAGGTTAAGTAGTTTTTGAGATAGAGCCTTAAACACAATTGCCTTAATTATAGCGCCACCTATTGGAATATTTCCACAATATTTTAGGTGAGTGTTTATCAATGTAGGATGAAGTTATAATTCAATATCTGTTAAGTTTTGTCAATCTTTGTAGGATCTAGAGCATGTTAAAATCTGGGACCACACCCACCTCATTAATATTACGATTATGACGAAAACGGTAAGGAATTTCTCCAATTGAGTGGTACCATTGAATTCGGGGTAGTCCAAATATTCTATGTACCAATTTTTGTCAAGTTTGAAGAAACTATGTTGAAAAGGGAGCAAAAAATGTGTTTTACAAAAAATGCAAATAGCGAAAAATCTAGTTAGACAGAAGTCCATGGTCCCAGTTTGAAAAACGTCCATTAGCATCCAAGGAACACACAGGAAAAAAAAGCACAAAATTCTGATTTACGGTATTAGAGATCGAGGCCAAAAACTAATGTGTTTTTCAAACGACCGCCTGGTGGCGCTATAGAGGAGCATTGACCTGTAATTTTAATAGAACTTGTAGTTTACTGTACCCTATGATATTGGAAAGTTTCATGAAATTATCTTTAGTATTTTTTAAGATATCAGCATTTAAAAATGCTCACAATGCAAATGTGTGCCATGTTTTTTTAATTCCAATAGACGGCAGCATTGCTCTTCTACAGAATCCTAAGGATTTAAAAAAAAATCATATAAAATCAACGATAAGACCAAATGGTACAAATTTTAGACTTAACATCTCCTTTGTTAGCTTAACAAACAACAAGTGGTTGTACGTTGATTTCTGATGTTAAAAATCTGTGACCACACCCACCTCATTAGCTTTACGATTATTTCAAAAACGGTCTGGAATTTCGCAGATTGAGTGGTACCATTGAATTCGGGGTAGTCTAAATAGGGTATATACCAATTTTTGTCGAGTTTAGTGAAACTATGTTGAATAGGGAGCAAAAATCGTGTTTTACGAAAAATCGCAAATTGCGAAAAATCTAGTTAGACGGAAGTCCATGGTCCCGTTTTAAAAAACGTTCATTAGCATCCAAGGAACACACAGAAAAAGAAAGCACAAAATTCCGACTTACGGTATTCGAGATAGAGGCCAAAAACGAATTGCTTACTTAAACGACCGCCTGGTGGCGCTATAGAGTACCATTGAGCTACAATTTTAATATAACGTGTAGTTTACTATAGGCTACAATATTGGAAAGTTTCATGAGTTTATCTTTAGTACTTTTTAAGATATAAGCATTTAAAGTTGCTCTCAATGTTAAGTCAATGGGAAAAATAATTCATAAAAATATTAATATAAAATCATTCATAATTCTGAAGCATACCAAAAGTAATAGCACACTTCTCCCAATTGAGCTTTACAAACTACTTTTGAAAGCATTTTGATATCTTTAAAACTGTAGGAGGAGTAGCGATCCAAAAAAAGGGACGGAATAAAATATAATAACTAGATTTGCAATTCCCTGAAGAAATTGCGTCTGATTGCTGAAAGCAACACCGATCTAAAACATTGTTCACAAAGAAAGGATTTAGAGCATGTTAAAAATCTGTGACCACATCCACCTCTATAAAATTACGATTATTTCAAAAACAGTAAGACTTTGGCCAATTGAGTGGTACCATGAATTCGGGGTAGTCTTAAATAGGGTATGTACCAATTTTTGTCAAGTTTGAAGAAACTATGTTGAATAGGGAGCAAAAAATGTGTTTTAAGAAAAAACGCAAATAGCGAAAAATCTAGCAAGACGGAAGTCCATGGTTCCCTTTGAAAAACGTCCATTAGCATCTAAGGAACACACAAGAAAAGAAAGCACAAAATTCTGATTTACGGTATAAGAGATAGAGGCCAAAAACAAATGTGTTTTTCAAACGACCGCCTGGTGGCGCTATAGAGGAGCATTGACCTGTAATTTTAATAGAACGTGTAGTTAAGTATGCCCTATGATATTGGAAAGTTTCATGAAATTATCTTTAGTATTTTTTAGGATATCAGCATTTAAAGGTGCTCTCAATACAACTGTGTGCCAATGTTTTTTATTTCCACTAGATGCAGCATTGCTCTTTCAAAGAATCCTGTGGCATTATTTCAAGTTTGTCCCATGTATAGGGAAAAATATTTTAAAAATTTATATAAAATCAACCGTAAACCCAAATGGTACGAAATTTTAAACCAAACATCTCCTTGGTCAGCCTAACAAACTACAAGTGGTTGGATTTTGATATCTGCAATTATCTACAAGATACGAGGACCCATCCAGAGTTAGCTTATCCTTCTTAAGTCACCACTAGGTGGCGAAACAATGCTCTATTTCTAGTATGTTATACAACACACCTCTTACAACCTATATGTTAAATTTTATTTAGCTAGGTTAAGTAGTTTTTGAGATAGAGCCTTAAACACAATTGCCTCAATTATAGCGCCACCTATCGGAATATTTCTACAATATTTTAGGTGAGTGTTTATCAATGTAGGATGAAGTTATATTTCAATATTTGTTAAGTTTTGTCAATCTTTGTAGGATCTAGAGCATGTAAAAATCTGGACCACACCCACCTCATTAACATTACGATTATGACGAAAACGGTAAGGAATTTCTCCAATTGAGTGGTACCATTGAATTCGGGGTAGTCCAAATATTCTATGTACCAATTTTTGTCAAGTTTGAAGAAACTATGTTGAAAAGGGAGCAAAAATGTGTTTTACAAAAAAATGCAAATAGCGAAAAATCTAGTTAGACAGAAGTCCATGGTCCCAGTTTGAAAAACGTCCATTAGCATCCAAGGAACACACAGGAAAAAAAAGCACAAAATTCTGATTTACGGTATTAGAGATAGAGGCCAAAAACTAATGTTTTTTTCAAACGACCGCCTGGTGGCGCTATAGAGGAGCATTGACCTGTAATTTTAATAGAACTTGTAGTTTACTGTACCCTATGATATTGGAAAGTTTCATGAAATTATCTTTAGTATTTTTTAAGATATCAGCATTTAAAAATGCTCACAATGCAAATGTGTGCCATGTTTTTTTAATTCCAATAGACGGCAGCATTGCTCTTCTACAGAATCCTAAGGATTTAAAAAAAAAATCATATAAAATCAATGATAAGACCAAATGGTACGAAATTTTAGACTTAACATCTCCTTTGTCAGTTTAACAAACTACAAGTGGTTGCACGTTGATTTCTGATGTTAAAAATCTGTGACCACACCCACCTCATTAGCTTTACGATTATTTCAAAAACGGTAAAGAATTTGGCCAATTGAGTGAGTGTACCATTGAATTCGGGTAGTCTAAATAGGGTATATACCAATTTTTGTCGAGTTTAGTGAAACTGTGTTGAATAGGGAGCAAAAATCGTGTTTTACGAAAAAATCGCAAATTGCGAAAAATCTAGTTAGACGGAAGTCCATGGTCCCAGTTTGAAAAACGTTCATTAACATCCAAGGAATACACAGAAAAAGAAAGCACAAAATTCCGACTTACGGTATTCGAGATAGAGGCCAAAAACGAATTGCTTACTTAAACGACCGCCTGTGGCGCTATAGAAGTACCATTGAGCTAGAATTTTAATATAACGTGTAGTTTACTATAGGCTACAATATTTGGAAAGTTTCATGAGTTATCTTTAGTACTTTTTAAGATATAAGCATTTAAAGTTGCTCTCAATGTTAAGTCAATGGAAAAATAATTCATAAAAATATTAATATAAAATCATTCATAATTCTGAAGCCATACCAAAATAATAGCACAATTCTCCCAATTGAGCTTTACAAACTACTTTGGAAGCATTTTGATATCTTTAAAACTGTAGGAGGAGTAGC
>ML136861.1:0-20905 GCA_003999625.1 Oryzias javanicus
ATGTGTCACACATGCATGTTAGTGTCAGTAAGTGAGGGATAATGCCCTTTGAGGAGTCCATCATCAGAAATTAATGGACTTTAAGGAAACAAACGTCCTCTGCTTTATTCAGACGCCCTGCTTCCTACCAATCGTTTTCTTCCATCTTTTATTAAAGGTCATTTTAAAACCGAGCAAACATATGTTTGATGTTATCTGTAAAGTTAGCCTATTCTTACTTTAGTGTTTTTTATAACAACCCTATTGGACACGTGTCAAAGTCAATCCAACCGGCAAGGCCGGCGGTGAGTGGTAATCGGGAGAGTCGGGAGGATTCCCGTGTGGCTTCTTCATTTATGGGCCGGTCAGTCGCCGTCATGGAAAAACGATCACGGTAGAACATGAATGAATCTTTGTAGCAGTGTTCGTCCGTCCCTTTAAAGAGACGCACCGTCAGTTTTGGAGCTACAATTTAACTTAAACACCCCTTTTAGATTCTCACAGTTGGTTGAATCCACCAGAGTGCGCTACACTAAAATGTCTGGCCGGGACCAATTGACGTAAATAACGTTTCCATGCTGACGGTCTGTGAGCCGGGACTGTGAAGTGGCCGAGGTCCAGACAGATGATTAGCCAGTAAAGTTTTTTTTTTTTTTTAATTGACAACAGATACATTACAGAGTTGTGCTATCATCAGCACCATTACAAATGACAACAACCACAATTGTCCAATGTAACATATTAAACATACATAAAACGACATGTATGAGACTTAACATAATAGTACATATAAACGAGACAAACAAAAACAAACAAACAAAAAAAACATAAATGACAATTTAACTTTAGTTAGGGGTATTCATTAAGTTTGTAATCCTTAACCAAACTAACGATTAGCCAGTAAAGTAATTGCTAGCTTTAGTGGACGAGCGGGACGGGCAGCTGCGCGGGGCGGCAATTCAAAGGAGCCGCCAGCTCAGCGCTTCATGGTGAAAAAAAAGTCTGCGACTCTAAGTTTTTTCTATTATCTTTTATTTTACGCTGTTTTAGGGCGGGCGTGCACGTTATTTCTAAAAACATATTGGCGTGGGTTTCTGCGAACCACGGAGACTTTCTCGTTGTGGGGAGGCGGGGGTCTTCTCATGCTCTCTCTACCTGCTCCACAGGTGAGAACACGCAGGACGCAGAGCGACTGGTATGGAGAGAAAATAGACTCACTCTGATTTGATGTGCTGCGAATGATTCTTGATTTGTAGCTTCATTAATAGGCCTTTGTTTTGTGCTAAAGTAAAAAAAAAAAAAAAAAAATACAATTTACACATGCACAAATTAAAATGACAACAGCTTGAAACTAATTACACACATCTTTTAAAAATACGCACAGATCACCTCTTACGCACACACGCAGCCTAAGTTAATGCACAAATCTATCGTGAGACTCTTTTCACGTCTCAAAAATTCGTCTGAGTGACGCGTTCAAGTACTTTATTCTTTTGAGTTTTTTTGTTCTTTAAAATTATTTATTATGTGTATCTTTGACACTTTTTATGTATTTGCGTTATGTTAAAGTTCAGTTTATAAATTCAAACTTAAAACTATTAAAACAGCCAACACACGTTTCTTAGTAATTTCAATGATCATTTAAATTATGATCATTTAAAAATGTCTTTTTGTAGTCTTAATATACCAAACTAGCATGCTGTTGTGCTCAAACTCTTGATTCCTGTTTAAAGATTGTGAAAACTCCATAGATGAAGAAATCTTAGTGATTACAGAATTGATTTGAATCAAAAGGAAATGGGTTCAATTCCAGTACCTGAAATCTTTTTGTGTAGTTTTGGTATTTAGTTGAATGTTTTCTTTTTTTATTTTGCTAAATACACAATAAATATAGATAAAAAGACATCAGGATAATTCTTTAAGCATGGTTGTAATGTATTTTCTTCATAGACATGAGTTTATTTTGTAGTAAATACGTAGTTGTAAACGAGTGATGTAAACATGAAGAAAGATTTGATATGTGTCCGTTGTAAGCGTAATTGTTGCCTTAAAAAGTAAAGTTTGATTTGAATTGTATTTATTTCTCCGGGAGAGCGTAAATGAATTTGCACCAGCGGCTATTCTTTTTTCTGCTGTCCACAGATGAGGGCCTGTAAAGTGAGAAGACAGAAGGAGTGATTGTTGACGTTTAAAAAAATTTGAATGACATAGCAAACAGTCACCAAGCTGCGCGTGTGTGATTGAATGTGCTTGTAATAATAATTTCAGGGGCTTGTAATAATAATTTGGCGTGTTCAATACGTGCATTGAAGTGTTTTGGGATGAAATAAATGAAATGTAAGTTTTACCCAGGTTGGAATTGAACCTCTGACCTTCTGACTGGGAGGTCACTACTTATGCCACTGCGCCACCGAGGGATGGAATCCGGAACAGCACAATTAGTGCTATTTAATGCTGATGCATTGTCGGATCTAGCCAGCCCCGGTCTGGGGTGCAAACATAATGTCAGGAGGGGGGGCAAGTTTGGGTATACTGAGAGACTGGGGTGGAAGATCCTCCCAAGTCCCTAAAATTTCCTCCTCCTCCCATGAAAATCCTCTTTTTACACTTTGTAACATGTCTGTGTGTCATTTTTATTCTAAAAGAGAACAAATACAATAAGAAATCCTTTGCTTTTTATTTCTCCTTTTAAATTTCTCTCAACCAAACAGTCTTGGACACACTCTGTTTTCAATCAATCATCTACTTTCTGCTGCACATGCACTAAACCCTCATCTGGTCCGGCTAGCGTGTCTAGTTCAGCTTCTGGAGAAGAGAAGATGCTACCTTCACATTGACTGCAGTCAAATGAGCCGCCGTTCACATTTCTGTGCTCCAATCAGCCGTCACTGGATTTTCCTTTGACTTTCATCCAATACTTACGCTAGCAATCCTGAGAACGCTATCCAGAGGAGGATTAGGAGAATGTCCTATGGTCAGATGAAACCAAACAGAACTTTTTGGTAAGAATTGTCGTGTTTGGAGGAGAAAGAATGCTGAGTTGCATCCAAAGAGCACCATACCTACTGTAAAACATGGGGGTGGAAGCATCATGTTTACGCAGAACGACTGATGTGTGTAAAGGAAAGAATGAATAGGGTCATGAATGGTCAGATTATGAGTGAAAACCTCGTTCTATTAGCATTGGAGATGAAACGTGGCTGAGTCTTTTAGCATGAGCGTGATCTCAAACACACTGTCCGGGTAGAAAAGAAGTGACTTCGTAAGAAGCATTTCAAGGTCCTGGAGTAGTCAGTCTCCAGATCTCAACCCCCTAGAAAATCTCTGAAGGGAGTTGAAAGTCCCTGTTGCTCAGCGACAGTCCCACTTTGTAGTTTTTTCTGTACTTCCCCAAAACAGTTTTCCATCTTTTTTGGTATTGTCCTCAAGTTAAAGTTTTCTGGCAGGAAACTCATCATTTCATTCATGACTGAATCAAAGCTTGTTTGTTTTGTTCTGGAAGGATGTCTTGTTGGGTCACATATCAAAGAATATTCTGGTCTGTTCTTTAGAAATCTCTCTCCAAATATATATATATATATATTGTTTTTCAAGCCTATTCCACAGTTTTGTCCCACACACTGATACACACTAACTCTTTCTCACTCTTTGAGTTTTTGGTTGTTTGAAAATACCATGTCCCCTCAGTGCATAATCTCCATCCCTCTGTTTAAATGTTTAAATTGCTTCTGAATATTATGTGGTAGGAATTTATTGTTGGCTTTATAAATACGTTTTGCTGTATACAGATAAACTAAATCAAAAAAATGTTATTACCTTAGAACTTAGAAATAACATGTTAGTATGATCACAGTATCCGGCTTTATGAATTGTCCTAATTGGACGTTTTTGAAGGATGAAAAGACCATTTAGTCTTGTTTTATAGTTATTTCCCCATACTGTATATTAAATGTGGGAATATTAATGAACAGTACAATGTATGCAAGGATTTGTACTTCAGAATATATTTAACTTTATGAATTATTGCAATAGTTTTAGATATTTTACTCTGGACATGTTTAATATGAGGCTTCCAAGTTAGTTTGTTATCAATGATTATGCCAAGGAATTTAATTTGGGGTACCTTTTCTATTATAGTATCATCTATATATATTGGTAATTCAGAGTTATCTTTAGAATTACCAAACATAATTGCCTTCATTTTTTTTTAGGTTTAGAGATAGTTTTTTTTATGTCCGTCCATGATTTAATTTTTTAAGTTTATAATTGATTGTATTTATTAGAGTATTGTAGTTAACATTCGAATAAAATATGTTGGTATCATCTGCAAAAAGTTTTATTTTTAATAAATTTGAAACATTGAAAATATTGTTTATATAAAAGTTGAATAAATTTAGGACCTAAAATTGAGCCTTGAGGGACACCACATACAATGCCCTCACATCTTGATTGATATTCCCCCATTTTAACAAACCGTTGTCTATCAGTCAAATAACTTTTAATCCAGTTCCATGCTACCCCCCTGATGCCATAGCTATCTAATTTTTAAGTAAAACAGAATGGTTGATTGTGTCAAAAGCTTTCTGAAAATCAAATATTCCAACAGATTTGATTACAAATGTAAGTTAATGGCTTTAAAATATAATCTATCACCTTTTTAATTAACACCATATCTATATCATTCCAGTCCGTAGATGCCTTGTTTTGGAATTTGCTTAAGATTGACTTAACTTCCATTTCACTAGCAGGTGAGAGAAAAATAGAATTTATGTTTGTCTCTGTTGGGTCCCACAGGGTGTTGACTTCATTCTTTGGAGTATTTATCGCTAACTGAGGCCCAACATTCACAAAAAATGAGTTCAAGTTATTTACTATGTTGTTCATATGATAATCTTCACCAGTATTATTTATAAAATAATTAGGGTACACTTGATCTTTTGTTCCATCTTTGATCAATCGATTTAGGACCTTCCAAGTTCCTCTCGTATTGCTTTTATTATGATCAATTATTTTGTCATAGTACATTTGTTTGCATGTCCGTAATATATTAGTTAATTTATTCTTATATAATTTGTAATTTATTTCGGCTTCCACTGTTCTTACTTTGATAAATTTCTTGTACGAAATATTTTCTTTTTCCAGGCATTTTCAAGTCCTTTTGTTAACCAAGGACATTTTATTGATTTATGGCTTTTATTGAACTTTTTGATTGGACAATGTTTGTTATATAATGAACAGATTATTTTCAAAAAGTTGTTATAAGCTTGATTTACATCTTTTACATTATACACCACGTTCCAGTTTTGCACAATTAAATCATTTTTAAGTGAATTAATTGCGTTATCCGAGCTTAACTATTTGTATACATATTTTTGAGTTGGCATTTTGGGAATTTCATAATCATTCATTGTGAAGATAGGTAAGTGATCTGTTATGTCACAGATCAGCAGTCCACTTCTCTTATTAGATTTGATATTGTTTGTGAATATGTTATCAATAAGTGCAGCGCTGTGGGTTGTAATTCTGCTTGGTTAGTTAATAGTTGGATGGAAACTCATGTGGAAAATGTGAAAACCTAATGCAGATCATTCTGATATTTCTGGCTTTGCCTGTAATCAGTTTTTTCTGGGAAGACATCCATCAGGTCATCATTACAATCTTGGGTACAATGTACTGAAAACAAGTATATTTTTTTACTTGGGCAATTTATCAAGTTATATTTTTTTAAATGACAAGTATTTAATTCAAATCGTCCTAGCTGCCTGTAAGAAAACAATTATAAAAAACTGGTACAAGACAGACCACATACAACAGGAATGGGAGGAAATAGAACAAGAAATAAATAAGATGGAAATGTTGGCAAGGCAAGGCAAGTTTATTTGTATAGCACATTTCATGTACAGAGACAATTCAAAGTGCTTTACATAAACATTAAAAGAACCAATCAAAAGAATAGTAAAAATGTCATTCATTATTCAAATCATTAAAATAAAATTAAAAGAAAGTAAAAAGATTTTAATTTAAAACAAGCATAGATAAAAAGTGCGGACGTAAACTTTTGAATACATATTAATCAAATGCAACTGAGAACAGGTGAGTCTTTAACCTGGATTTAAATACACTGAGTGTTTCAGCAGATCTAAGGTTTTCTGGAAGTCTGTTCCAGATCTGTGGTGCATAGAAGCTGAATGCAGCTTCTCCATGTTTAGTTCTGACTCTAGGAACTGATAAAAGACCGGATCCTGATGATCGGAGAGGTCTGGCTGGTACATACTGGGTCAGGAGGTCAGTCATGTATTTTGGTGCTAAACCATTCAAAGCTTTATAAACCAGTAACAGAACTTTAAAGTCTATCCTCTGAGAGACAGGTAACCAGTGTAAAGACCTCAGAACTGGACTGATGTGGTCTACTTTCTTGGTCCTTGTGAGAACCCGAGCAGCAGAGTTCTGAATCAGCTGCAGTTTCCTGATGGATTTTTTTGGTAGTCCTGTAAAAACACTGTTACAGTAATCAAGTCGACTAAAGATGAAAGCATGCACTAGTTTCTCCAGGTCCTGCTTAGACATCAAATCTTTAATCCTTGAGATATTTTTGAGATGATAATAGGCTGATTTAGTGACTGCCTTAATGTGTTTATCAAAATTTAAGTCTGTGTCTATCACTACACCCAAGTTTCTGGCCTGGTTGGTAGTTTTTAGTTGAATAGATTGAAGCTCTGTAGTGACGTCTAACCTTTTTTCTTTAGCCCAAAGACAATAACCTCAGTTTTGTTTTTGTTTAATTGAAGTAAGTTGTGACACATCCAGTCATTAATGTCCTCAATGCATTTACCAAGAGCCTGTACAGGGCCTCGGTCTCCTGGTGTCAGTCTAATATATATCTGTGTGTCATCTGCATAGCTATGGTAACTAATGTTGTTGTTCTTTATAACCTGGGCCAGTGGGAGCATGTAGATGTTAAATAGAAGTGGTCCCAGGATGGAGCCTTGGGGCACTCCACATGTAATTTCTGTTGGCTCAGAAGTGAAGTTACCAATTGACACAAAATATTTCCTGTTTTCTAAGTACGTTTTGAACCAGTTTAGTACTGGTCCAGTGAGACCCGCCCAGTTTTCCAGTCGTCTGAGTAGTATTGTGGCGACTGTATCAAACGCAGCACTGAGATCCAGTAAAACTAGCACTGACATATTTCCACTGTCTGTATTCAAACGTATGTCATTGGTCACTTTGGTCAGAGCCGTTTCAGTGCTGTGGTTCTGTCTGAAGCCGACTGGAAGACATCATAGCAGTTGTTATTTATTAGGAATTCATTTAACTGATGGAAAACAGCTTTTTCAATGATCTTACTTAAAAATGGCAGGTTTGATATCGGTCTGTAGTTGTTCATTTGAGTTTTGTCTAGACTGTCCTTTTTTAGGAGAGGTTTGATTACAGCTGTTTTCAGTGGTCTGGGGAAACACCAGATGTTAACGACAAGTTGACAATCTGGAGCAGGGCTGGTTCCAGGATCTTTTGAAACTTTTTTTGAAAAAAGCTTGTGGGTAGAATATCCAGACAGCAGGAGAGGAGTTCAGTTGACATAGAATGTCCTGCAGTTCTTTACTGTTTATGGGTTGAAACTGAGCCATGGGGTTTATGGTTTCTAGTGGAGGGTTCATATCCTGAACTTGTAGTTGATGAAACAATGTTTTGTTAATGTTTTTGATTTGTCCCTGAAGAATTTGGCAAAGTCATTACAGGCTTTGGTGGAGTAAGTCTGGTGCACTGACACAGGGGGTTTTGTCCCTGTCGATATATTAAATAAGCCCGAGCATTTGGGAGTTTTTGTAATAAATTTCAGAAAATAGGACTTCCTTGCATTGCTCAGTTGTAAATTATATAAGTGAAGTTTCTCTTTGTAGATGTCATAGTCTACCTGTTGTTTAGATTTTCGCCATCTGTGTTCAGATTTCCAACATTCTCTTTTTCCGTTCTTTACCAGAATGAATTTCTCCATGGAGATTTCCTACCAGAGATCACCTTCCACCTTACTGGGAGCAATGCTATCCATGATATTTGACATGTTTGAATTAAAGCTATTAACAAGTTCATTGACTGAATCCCCTGAGAGGGGAGAGTCAGAGAGAAAATCTGATTGACATCTCACTAGTATTTTCAGTTATAAACCGTTTTTGTATCTCCTCCCTCAAAACATTTTGTGTACTGGAATTGTGCTCTCACAGAAAACACAGCAGTGATCAGACAGACCTAAATCACATACAGTAACCTTAGAGATGTTCAGACCTTTGGAAATCAATAAATCAAGAATATTCCCTCTGTTGTGTTGGGCTCTGTTACATGTTGAGTCAACCCAAAATTGTCCAGAGTGTTTTTCAGGTCCTTAGTCCCTTTGTTCTCAAGATTTCCATAATGGATGTTAAAATCTCAGCCATGATTATACAGTCAAATCAAGACAAATATAGACAGCAGTTCACTAAACTCAAGGTTAAATTCTGGACTATACCAGGGGGCGATAGATATTGATAAATATGGTTTTGAGAGGCCTTCAGCTGAGGGCTACATATTCAAAACATGGAAAGTTTCCAAAAGATAACTTTTTACATTGAAACATTTCATTAAACAAAACTGCAACCCCCCACCCTTTCTGCTTGTTCTTTCCTCACTGATAACACCATAATTGGGAGGAGCCGACTCTGTGAGAACTGCACCCCTACTATTCTCATCTAACCAGGTTTCAACTAAAAACATAAAATCAACTTTGTTCTCAGTGATAAAATCATTAATTAAAAATGTTTTCCTGCCAAAGACCTGACATTTAAAAGTGCTAACTTAGAGGTCTAGGAGTAATAATATTTTCATTTACCTTCTGTTTCTGGAATGCGCAGAGGAAATGTTACCTCTTTTAGAGTCCTTTGTTTGCGTTTTGGGCAGATTACATTCCTCCTGTTGGTGACAAGTACAGAAACGGTGTGTGTTTCTAGAGAACAGGGTCCCAGGTTTTTCTGGAGAACATCATGACTGTTGTTATATCCACAGCCTGGACCCTCAACACATCAAACATCTGATTGCATGGACAGGATATGATGTTGTACAGGAGAGGGTGGGACCCTTCGAACGTTCTGGTGACAGAGTTATGGGGGACAAAAATGGATTGGCCAGAGGGGTAGATCGAAGCCCAATCCCGACTCGCTCCATCATCTGCTCAGTGAATTTCAGGTGGGGTGAAGAGGGTGAAGAGGGGGAGGGGGAACCGTCAGGAGTTTGTTGGTTTGGTGGTGTTTGGGAGGGTCCATCTTCCTCGTTGTTTTTCCTCTTCCGGTGTTCGGAGGCAGGTTTCCCGTTTCTGATGTTTTCCTACGGTGGGGGCAGCTCCGTTCCTTGTGTGGATCCAGTCTGTGTCTGGCCTTGACACTGAGATAAATTTATCTTAGTCTTGGCATGACACAGGGAGTAGAAGAGATTGGAGGAGAACAGTTTAACTCCTGATTTGTTTAAGCTGAATCCATTTTCTTTAAAAAGATGTTTGCGTTCCCAGAAAATGTGAAAGTTGTTGATGAAATTAATTCCTGTTTCACCACATGTCGTAGAAAGCCACCTGTTCAGTGCCAACAGCCTGCTGAATCGCTCTTCTCCTCCTCGAATAGTTGGAATGGGACCGCTGATAAAGACAGCTGCATTCATGGAGCTCACAGTTCTTATCAGTCCAGTGAAGTCTTGCTTTAAAACTTCAGATTTTTGCTTGGACACATCATTTGACCCTGTGTGTAGTACAATGTTTTGTACTGATGGATACTTTGCCACAGTTTGCAGAATTCTCTCCTTCATGTCACTGACCATATCGTTTGGAAAACACAGGACTTTAGTGTTCCAGCTGCAGAACCACTGAACATCTTTCACAGTGGAATCACCCACAATCAGAGTCTCAGGCCGAGCCTTCAGCTTTCTTTCTGGCCTTATGTTGAATCATAAGATACAAATGGAAGAAGAACTTTTCATAAAATGGACTATATACATGACAAAAAGAACATAAGAATATATATGGAGCAAATAAAAAACCTGTGGAGTCAAGTCAATCCATGTGTATGTTTTTTTTCATTTTCTTTCTTTGCTCTGTTGTTACGTTGTTTCCCCAGTTGTTTCATTATTGTTTCTCTATCTTAATTTTTTTTTGTTTTGTTTGTTTGTTTTTCCCTATATTTTACTTACATTGTCTGCCCTCTTCTGTATATTTACCCTAAATGTGTTTTAAAAAAAACAACAAAAAGTAAGTGTTAAATAGAATGTTAATAAAACGTGAATAAATCACTTCTAATAAAAAGGTTTCTGAACTGCTCTTAGTCTGGCTCGTCTCTCAGGACCTGTCTGCCTAGCAGGGGCAAAAGCCCAAAACAGCTGAGCTCCTGAGATCAATCGAGCACTCAAACCCGTCCGCCACGTTAAGGCGGCAGTTCACGGAGGGGGTGTGTGTGTGTGTGTGTGATGTGTGTGTGGGGTGTGTGTGTGTGTGGGGTGTGTGATGTGTGGGTGTGTGTGTTGTTGTGTATGTTTGTGTGTGTGAGGGTGGGTGAGTGATTGTGTTTTTTTTTAGTTTTTAAAAAAACTTTTTTTTTGTTTTAAAATTTTTTTTGTTTTTTTTTTGGTTTTTTAGTTTTTAAAAAACTTTTTTTGTTTTTTAAATTTTTTTTGTTTTTGTTTTGTTTTTTTGTTTTTAAAAAACTTTTTCTTTGTTTTTAAATTTTTTTGTTTTTTTGTTTTTTTTTTGGTTTAAAAAAACTTTTTTTAGTTTTTAAATTTTTTTTTGTTTTTTGTTTTTTTTTAGTTTTTTAAAAAACTTTTTTTTATTTTTTTAAAAATTTTTTTTTTTTTTGTTTTTTTTTGTTTTTTTTTTTTTGTTATAAATATATAAAATACAAATAAAACAATTACAACAAAATCATTTTAAAAAAGTATCTTAGACTTCAAAGAGGGATTATGAAAAGGACAATCAAGACGCCGTTATGCAGAAACATGTTAGCTTTACGGCCTAAAACCACTTTTCTCTGCTGTGGTCAGGCGTCCACTTTGGGTTTTTTTCCAGCCTTTCTAAATATGTTGAGAAACTTCTGACCAGCAGTTTTTCTTCTTAGACTTCTGTTTCATCTCATTCACCTGCTGCTGTACTTGATCAAGTTGGACCATCAAAGCGTCTTCCATAGAGCTGATGATGGTCTCTTTCTCCTGCACAACTTCCTTCAGGTGAACAATTGTTTGTAAGAGGCTGGACTTTTCTGTTGCCCTCTGCTGCTTCTGGTCTTCTTGTTCTTCCTGGACTTTGACCAAAGCAGCTCTTAATTTCTTGGACTCTTCTGCCTCCAGCTCAAAGCTGAGCTTGGTTTGATTTGTTTGGATTTTCTCTTTTTCAACATTTTCTTCCAGTTGTTGTATTTTCAATTCCAGGTGGGAGTTTTTCTTGCAGAAGGTCTTTTTGACCTCCTCAAGCTGTTGCTCCTGTTGGTTCACCTTCTCTTTCAACATGATTCTTAGATTATTTATGGTCGAGTCTTTTCCTCTGATCGTTTCTTTGAGTTTGTCCATCTGCTTTTCGGCATTGGAAAACAATCCAAAGAAGTGTCTTTCTCTAACGTGAGACGCAGCAACCCTTTCCTCATGAACTTTTCTTAATCGAGCCATTTCTTGGTTGATGAAGATGTTTCTTCTCTGCCATTCCTGTCTTTCTTTTTCCAGCTGACATTGTGCGTTTTTTAATGCCAGCTGATGTTGATTCAGGAAATGGCTCCTCTGCATTTCTGATTCTTCCCTCTGTTTCTGTAATGTCACTCTTAAAGTGACAATTGAAGCATGTGTACTGGCAGTTTCTTGCTTCTGGTGGGCTAAGCGTGTCTCTGCATCATTGGCTCTGGCCGTCTCTTCTTTCAGGGATGTTTCCTGCTGAGACATTTTACTGGTGAGGTCCAGATGTTGCTGCTGTTGCTGCTCAAGAGCCGTCTTTAGCTGAGAGATTTCTCGGATAAAGGACGAACTCTTGCTCTCCAACTCTTGTCTTTCCTTTTCCAGCTGATTGACGTTCTCGACTAAGACTTCTTTTTGCTGCAGAGCCTCTTTTAACTGAGAGATTTCTTGTAAGAAAGAAGACTTTTCTTCCTGCAGTTGCCTCTTTTTTGCTTTGAGGTTCCTCAGAAAGGTGTTAGCTTTTGTGGCCCGTTTGGCCTCGTCTTCCATCCGTTCCATAAAGTGATCGACCTTCAGGGTAGCATCCTCCAGCTTCTTCTCTTTCTGCTGGAGAAGCTCCTTCAGGTGCTGAAGTTGACTTTTCAGAGCAGCGTTCTCCTCTTGAAGAGCTTCATCTGCCGCTGAGGTTGACTCAGAGGTGGAAGTCGGCTTATCAAGAGGAGTCACACTTTGTTTTTCCTTCTCCAAAGGTTTGATTTCCACAGGTTGGGATGATGCAGGGACAGAAACCGGCTTCACTGGAACGTTTGTTGCCAGGTGAAGGGTGGTGACTTGAGCAAAACTTAAACCTTTTCCAGCTGGAGTCTGCTTTAGCTGGAAGATTGCAGGTTTGAGTTTTTTCTGCAACTCCCGTCTTTGTGGTTTTGGACTTTTTGGAGTCTCAAAAAAGTCCTCATCATCACTCGCAAGTGGGGAGTAACTACTCTCCTCAGGGTCATTCCAGTCCATCCAACCTTCTGGTTTAGGGGAACCTGTCCACGGGTCCACTACTTGTCTCATTCTGACTTCTGATCACAATGCAACAATAAAGGTTCTTTGTAACTGGAGGTTAATCTCGAGCTTCGTTCTTGATACTCTGATCGCTGAACGCTCTGTGAGAAACTGGATCTGAAGCTGAGCTTTTATAGCTCTTCTGGTGACGTCATATGACGTCACTCTTTGATGTTTCGGTGACGTCACTCTCAAAAAACTGATTCAAGTCCCTCTTTAAGGTGACACATTAATATTGAATTAATTTTTTTAAGTAATTAATTTAGTAGTTCGCTTGAAAATTATTTAGATGTCATTCATTCTAACTAAAATTATTTAATAGCAATGAGCCTCTGATCCATAAATTCAAATTTATTTTTTTCTCGCCCCCCTCCCCTTTGCGCATGCGCGTCAGTTTCGACCGTCTCCTTTCTCTTCCTCTACTTCTCCTTCCCGCACTACGAGAAGCTGCACGTCGGACTTCGGGTTTGAAAATAAAACTACTTCCTGGTAAGTTTCCTTTGATTTGACGTGTTTTATCATGTTCGTATTAGTTGTATCACTTCTGCACAGACCGCAAAGTTTCACGGTTTTACGTATTTTTACGGCAGTGTGTGAACGGCGAGTGTTTCTCGTTTTAATAAAAGGCGGACTAGCTTAACTAGCTTAACTAGCTTGGCTAACCGTGGCTGCTGTGGTTTAGAAAGAACGTCTCGTTAACAGAGGAAGAGATCGATCAGTTGATGTACTTTGAGAGGACTTGTTAAAAGAAAAAGAAAAGGAGCCATGATGCAAAATCAGCAGTTAAGCTGTGAAATAGCAGGACCCGATGTTGCCAGGTAGTTTACGGTTTTCCAGCCCAAAGTCATCTAAAAGCTAAAAACCCCCCAAAATGGCTGTTATTCGCACACTTTTTAAATGCAACCAAACACAAAAAATGATGGAAATGTATGTTATACCCGTGATCAAGATGCTCTTTGCTGCTTTGCCCGGATGCATTTTATGTGCGTTCAAGTCTGAGTGACCTATTATCATCAGCAGTTATTAATCTTTGATTTATTTTTCTGTTTAGATTGAAAGTTGAATTTGAGAAATTTAGAATTGTATTACATCCACTATTTAGTATAGTCAGTCAGAGCAAGATCTAAAATAAATGACTACAAATAAACTTGAACAACCATCAAGATCAAATGTGAGTTTACTGATGTAACCCCCCCAACATCAAGATTATAATACTGTTAAGTTACTTCATGACTAAAAATGAATTGAAAAACAATAACCCTTTTACTACCCAATACTGACATTGATAAATGTAGTTTATAGTTCTACCTCTAATTCCTTCTTTAGATCATGATGTTTTAATATTGGTTAAATATAATTTATTGTAATTTCATAAACTGTATTTGACAAATTCAACCTGCATGTTTTTCCTGTTAATGTAAAGATCATTTCTAGTTTTAAATGTCCTCATATGCAATTTTGACTTCTTTTCAATCAACTTCTGAATGACCAAGTATTCTGGTAAGTTTACTGCACATCTAATGCATTTGTCTGCATGTTTTTCAGAGTCATCGTCCCTGTTTCCACTTCCAGATAACTATCTGTGGCAACCTCCTACAAGTTCACCAGTGCTTAAAAATGGAGAGAAGGTTTGATTTTACTTGTCTGGTTTCTAAAAAGATCGTTACAATCTATCTTTTTTTTTTTTTTTTTAACACAATCCATGAATTTTTCAAAAGGGGCTGGATCTTTGCTCTGATGTCCCAAAATCTTTTCTTTAAAACCGTAACTTTTTCAAATGATTATTAATAATAAAAAAGCAGAATTATTCCAAAATAAATCAACTTAAACCTTAAATAACGTTCAGTATCTTACACTACATAAAAATATATTCTGTCAAAATTATACAAGTTAGAAATGAGTGCAAGATAACATCGAACCATTGATAACAATAAAATAAAATGATCTGGAGGGCCGGATAGAATTACTGAGGGCCGGATCCTTGACTTTAAGACGTGGGTGACACGATAAACTGCCATTTATACAGTAAGTTTTTCAACAAAGTGGATTTGCAGCGCCGCAGAGGTCGAACTTGATCGTCTGCAGTGGGATTTCCTCTCAAACTTTCAGAGTTACGTAAAGACCGCGGCGCTCGCATTGGAGCCGTCACGCTAGCCAGGAGCCCGGTGAGCCTCAGCTGTTTGTCAATAGGTTCCATCAAACTGCAGAAATGTTCACATTTTCTGGTCAACAGTAGCTGATGATCCAACATTCCTGATCTGAGGACTTAAACATTGTTTATTACAAAACTCTGTTTTTTAATGTTCATAATTTGTAAATCATGGAACAACACAGACCAGCTATCAAAAATGTTTTATTTGTTTTGACACATCTTTGGTGTGTTTTCTTCAGAAATCTAAGGAGTTTGTCTTTAACCCTTCTGCTATCTTATGGGGTCCAGATGACCCGACCCTTACATTGGGCTGTTTCTCTCTTATGACAAATGTGGACAAAGGTGGACAGGATTCCATGTCTGCCACAGACAAAACTGAAAAAAGTTGTCTTGTGGGGTCCAGATGACCCCACTCCCAACACACCTAGGACAGCACAAGGGTTACATGATGTTCACACAGGCCTTCACCTTTCAGTTTTTCTGTTCTCAGCTGGAAAAAAAGAAAAAAAAAGCAGAAATTGTTAAAGAGCCACAAACCAGCTTCATCTCTCATTCTGTAAATTGTAAATATTTCTGAAACTCAAACATGGCAGACTGGTATGGAAGATGCAAGGGAAATTATTATAAACTCCAGAACCTTTTTTCTAGAAAAAAAAGTTATAAAAATGCAACATATGATGCAAAATAGCAGTAAACTCCCTCTCTGCCAGGGCTGAGGTTTGGTTTGAGATTCATCCAGCTGGTCAAATGACACTCTGTGCGGTCGGTACTCATCCACATGTATGTTTGCAGGAGGAAGTAGAGAAGGAGATCATCCTGAAGCTGCTGCTGAGTCTCCACAACCACCTGGCTGTCGTAGCTGGTAACCATCTTCTCTGTATCCCACACACCAGCAGCTCAGAGGAGCTGAAGACCTCTGCAGATTCTAGATGTTTGAGCTGATCTGAAATGAAAAGGGTTCAATATTTATCCTTAGTAGTTGGAATAGATAAGGCTTCTTACCACAATGTCACACTCAGTTTATACAGTGCTCTCCTGTTTATCTGCTGATGTAAGTTCTATTCATGTTCATTCCCTGAAGAAGCATCAAGCTCGACTCAAACTGAATCTGACTCATTCCAAAACCAGAAGAGAGGATTTGAAGACAAAAATGTCTGAAAGTGATGTGACGATGTGACTTGATTGCAGGCCAGCATGACTGTGGAGACCTGCAGCATCCCAACAGGAGTCTGACCATGAAGCAGTCCTCCACCTACCTGCAGGTATGAACGTGTGAACCGCACCCCCACGGCAGCCTGAATGTACAGTTGTGCTCAGAAGTTTACACAACCTGGAAGAAATGATGATTTCTTGGTCATTTTCATAGAACAGGAATGATCTAAACTTTTCTTAAACTTGCAGAGATTTGCAAACAGAAGAATTTGGAGTTAACTTCCATTTCTCTCTGCATGTTTGGCTTCACTCGGCCGTCAATATCAGGATTCAAATCCTGTGTGACAAAAAATTTCCCAATTGTCTGTGCAAAATACAAAGAAACGTTCATAAATCTTCTCCTGGGTCGGCTGCTTGTCCTTTACTCCCCCTAGTGGTGAAACTGCGCATTGCGGTCATTTCTTTACAGAACCAGAACTCGCCACAGGAATTTTTTTTAGCCAATAAATGGCTTTATCCAACCACTAACTATCAGTGGAACAAAGTTATCTGGGATATAATTCATATTCTACACACATAATAATAAAAAAAAATCATAAATTCTTCAGGGTAAATAAACTTTAACTGCAGCTCAGTCTGCAGAGAGATCAGAAAAATGACACAGATTGTGTTTTTGAAGGCGCAGAATCAGGAGTTTGGTCCCTTGACTCTTGAGGCTCTGGAGTGGATCATCCGAACGGACCAAGACGTGGGCTTCAGGTAACGGGAGTCCAGCTGGAGCTGTCTGAGGAGAGAAACCAGGGTTCTGATGTTCTGATTGTTGTCCAGGCTGCTGGGAGAGGACCCCCACGTTCCTGTGACGGACATCTCCGAGATTTCCCAGCTGGAATCCACTCGTCCCAGAATGCCCCTCACCTGCCGCCTTCGCCGGGCCTTCCTCACCGTTGGCAGTAAAGTCCTGCTGGTGGCTGCTGGTGAGTGAAATGGATCAGTGGAGCCGCCAGAGTCGCTGAAGGCTGTTGGACAGCAGAGCAGCACCTGGAGGTCACCTCTGTCTGTTCATGTGGCTCCCATGTCCACACAGAGGACACCTTAGGAGGGCCTGTTCAGTCTATGCATGAACAGCAGGAAAACTTCAAAATAAAAGTCTTGGACTGACACCAGCGGTTGTGGCTCTCTGGTTGAAGGAAAATCAAACATTTTTAAAAAGTATAACTGTAATAACAACAACAATAAATAATAAATTAATACTGCTACTTCTACTACCAATAATATAATAATAATAATAATATTATTATTATATTAAAAATATTAATATATTAACAATAATAATAAAAATAATGAACAGTAAAAAATAACCCAATTCTGTTTTTTATCTTTCTTATTTTTGTCTGAAAGCATCCCTCGTTATTGTCACTTAAAAAATAACCGACATTTGTGTTCGTTTATGAGGCAGAAATTAAAGAAACATTATTTTATTTTGATAATCTTGGTTTCGGGATCACGTTTGACCGTCTCCTGGACCGGAAGTAGTCAGGCAGTGATCACGTTCTAGCTTTACAGAAGTCATTCGGCAGCCGATTAAAGGTTCCGGGGGCCGGTTCTCCGAACCTCTCCCTAACTCTTGACCTGACGGCACCGATGCGGGTCGGGTCCCAAATCCTGCTGATCGCCCGGTTCCGTGATTGTTCCGTGCACCCCAGACGTTGCTTCTTTACGATTTTTGAGCCCGAAAAGTCAAGGAAAACAGACAAACTACGAACTGTATGTCCAAAATGCATGTCGTGATAGTGACGGGTACATTTCTCGCTAGAAATATTACCAAAATAAAGGTCCACAAAATATTTTATTCTGAGGGATTTTCCACCAGAAAAAGACTGGGTCTACGGTGCCCGACAGAACAGAACTCAAAAGTCACGTGATCAGTCACGTGATCCGGAAGAAACCTAAACATCCGACCACGTGATCAAAACGAAACCTAAAAGCCGCTCCTGTTGTTTTTGAATGGGCTGCAACTGCGTATCATATGCACGCAAAAACCGTGTTTGGCGTATACTATGCACGGTATTCCGAGGGTGCAAAGCCGTGGAAATAGGGACGCATTTCACTGAGACGGGTTGGAGAGAGAGATGAGAGCGGAAAGAAAAGGAGCGGGCGTTCGGGAAAGTTGGAGTAAAGCAATGTGCTGTAAAACAAAAGTGAAAATAAATGGTGGATTCCAGTCCAGCAACCAGACGTGAAGAGTATCTGCCTGCAGAACCAAACACCCGCGGGTTTAACCAGACTTGGACGTTCATCCGAGGAGCTGCAGCAGCTCCCCTGTTCCCCCCAGACCACGGTCAGCAGGACGAGGAAGCAGGAAGGTTAACAGCAGAAATCAAATGTTGGAATGGTTCTCCCTCAAAGGCTTGAACAATGACTTGTACAATTCTCTCGAGTCTCACCGTTATTAAAGTGGAAGCTGTTTACTCTGCTGTCTCGTGTGGTAGAGGCGTGGAAAGAGGCGGAGACTCACAATAAACTCACCTAAGATTTGGTTGAAGGCATTTCCCTATAGATTCCATGACTCACAGAGACTCGGACCAATCGCTGATGATGGTTTGCATATAGGCGCGATAGCCTTTAGGAAGTGACGGTGAAAGCGGCGGCCTACTTTCGAGGAGAGAGGAGGTAATGCATTTCCAATGGGAGACCTTATTACTTGTTCTGTCCATTGTTTTATACAGTCTATGATTGGAATCAACGAGGTACATCACGAGAGATGACTTCTCACAGTGTGGAGGCTTTAAACTTCGTACTTCTCTGTAATTACAACACAAAATAATCCCATTTAAAACTTTCAGAATATCATAAACATGTTTTACTTTTCCTGGTCGCTGATATATATAAACATATATTTTTCTCCCCATAGGATTTTATATTTGGAATAAACAAGCACATCCTTCATAAAACTAATATCTGTATCTACTACCAACTGGCTTGATAACCACATTCTAACAGTAGGTCAGTTCTCAACAAAGTCAACAAAATCTTGCTGTTTCCCCCAATTCACGTATGCTGTGCTGTCTTTAACGCTAGATCCTAGACAAATTTGCTCTCTCTTTTTCTCAACTGCATTGAAGATTTTTCAGGTTCCTCCCTTGTAAAGGTTTAATGACACACCAGTGGGTAAAATCTGTTTTGCTGTTGGAAACAGGAACAATTCGAGTCGCTCGTGCCCTGCTCCAGCAAAATTCTGTTTCTATTCTTATGTCCATTTTTATTGGAAACAGTTTGTCCCCCATATAAATTGGAAACAAGTATGGCTGTCTACCAAACAAATTTTTCTTGAAATAACAAAACAAAAAGAAGTTCATTTTAAAATCATGCACAGATTTTAATTACCCCCACTAACCAATACTTAACCAGATTGTGTTAAAGACAAAGACTCTAAACTACTTTTTGTAAACTCTCATCTTGAAACTGTCACTCCATTTGTTTTGGAACTGTGTGATGTTCAAAAAAAAAATATGGAAAGAGCTGACCAAACTGATTCAGAATACGGTTTTACGATGATTTCACCCTAAAATGGGAACATGTTCTTTTTGGTTGTTTGTCAAAGTTGACAAAAGTATATTTTTATGTAATAAATATTATTGTTGATCCTCCTTACAAAATTTTACATCCACAAATCTAAAGTCATTCACAGTAAACTTTTTTTCCCTGTTTATTGAAAGAAATTGAATCATATGTTTTAACTATTTCCAGAAGCTCCCATTCTAAAGAAGCAACATCTGTCATGATGCCTTTTGTAAAATGTAATACTCTTTCTGTAACTGTGTTTGATTGTGCCCCCTGGTATGTTATGTCTCTTTTCCTTGTTCTAAAATAAAGTTCAGAAAAAAAAAAATCACTAGAGATGACATGCTAGCTTGTTGCGTTGTAATGTCAGACGCTATATTGGGAATGGTCTAGATCAGTGGTGTCAAATTCAATCACACAAGGGGCCAAAATCCAAAACACACCTTAGGTGGCGGGACGAACGAACAGGATAAACATTTTATCAACACTCTAAAACTACAGTTTTTAAAAGTTTATAACCATACCTTTTTAACATAATTATGAACTAGATATCCAGCATTACCTGCTATAATGCTAGTGAGAATGCTGTAAGCTGAATTTGTCCGCTGAAGATGGAGAAATTGATAGCAGAAAGTTCCTAAAATTTGATAGGTGAACACGCTGAGCTGATAGCCAGCGTAAATATATTAGGTAAATGCCAAATTAGAATGAAAAAAAAAGAAGAACTTTGCTGTGTGAAATCTTAAATGAAACTTCTCCAACATTATTATGTTATTTTAGGCACATATATTAAGAAATATCCAAATCTTTTTCTAATCAAAATTCTAACAAAGCTGTTTCAGTAAGACACAACAACAGAAATCTTTTGAAAATAAAGTTGTGAATATTTTTGTTTGCCTCTGTTCTGTTGTAATCACACACTCAAAATTAGAAATATCAAAACACTGAATGCTCCTATTAAAGGGGGGCGTTGTGACGTCCCCTCTAAAGATGAGGTGTGATTGTTACAGATTGGTGGAAGTATGGGGATCGCATTCTATGTTGATGGTTGATGAGTGTGATTGTTACACTGTGGTCTGAAAACAGAGTTTCCCAGCTTTGGATTCTAAAGTAAAAGGAAGAGGAAAAGGAGTGTATGCGCTTTTGATAAGCATTATTATACTAGATGGAATGGAATCAAATATATTATTGGCACAATTCCCTATGGTGTGACGGAAATCTGAAAAGTGTTTAGAAATTCAGAATATGACATTAATTGTCCATTTATTTTTAAAAAGTTTTGTTTTTCCTCCCAACTATTGAGGAGAAAATGGTATTTATTTTTATATGTACAATCTATGA